>JAEHOD010000056.1:0-55000 GCA_016834595.1 Chlamydomonas schloesseri | reverse complement strand
TATGTATCCAGTGCTTGAGCTGTCGTGTAACTGGGCTGGTGCGGCGTTTGGCACGCAGAAGGCCAAGCGAGCGGCATGGGGAGGACCTGGGCTGGCCGCCTGTGCCTTTAAACATACTTCCTCACGACCACTGCTTTGAGGAGGTTGGCCCACCGTGACCTCGCCGCGCCCTGTCTCCTCCCCTCCGTCCTTTTCCTCCCCTACGTCATTAATTTAACATGCATGGAACCCCCTCTCCTCCTTTTCCTCCCCTAACATGCATGGAACCCCTCCCCTCCTGCCGGCCCAGGGACTGTACGCCACGCTGCGCACCCACCCCGAGCTGGCGGCGGCGCTGGGGCCGCAGCAGCTGCTCGCGCTCGTGCTGTCCGCCTGCCTGCTCAACATCGTGCGGCAGGGCGAGCACATCAGCGGCATGGGGGGCGGCGGCGGCGGCGGCGGCGGCGGCGGGCCGGCGGCGCCGAGCGGCGGCGGCGCGCCGATGCTCAGCGCCAGCAAGGGCCGGCTGCGGTCGGGCGTCAGCGGCGGCAGCTTCGCGTCCTCGGCGGCGACGCCGTCGGGCCGGCACGACGACCCGGGCACAGCGGGTGGGCTGTTGCGGCAGATGCTGACGGCGGTGCCCAGCGGCCGCACCTCCGACCCGGCCGCGGCCGCGGACCGCATGGGCAGCAGCGTCGACCAGGCTGCGACGGCGGCGGCGGCGGCCAACGTGGCAGCGATACAGCAAGCCACGCCCATGCGGCGGAGCAGTCCCTTCGCCGCCGCCGCCGGCATCGCCGCCGCGGCCGGCGGCCGCGTTTCCACTGACGACGAGGCGCAGTCGCGGCCTCGGCGCAGCGCGACCGGCACGGGCAGCGGCAGCGGCAGCGGCGCGCCGCTGCCGCTGCCGTCGCAGCCCTCCAAGACGTCTTCCAACGGCAGCCTTTCGCGTGTGTCGCCCTCGCGCCCGTCGCCGACACGGCCCTCGCCGTCGCGGCCGCCGCTGCCGCGCCCGTCGACGCCGCCGACGTCCACCTCGGGCGCCGCGACGCAGGGTCCGGCTGCCGCAACGGCCTCGCCGTCGCCCTCGCTGCCGCTGCCGCTGCCGCTGCAGGCGAGCGCAGGCGCAGCGGCGGCGCCGCCGGCGCCGGCTGGGACGACCGCGGCGGTGGAGGACGAGGACTGCATGCCGCTGCCGCCCATGCGCGGGCCGTCGGCGGTGCCCGCCATGGGGCGCGACCTGTCCCTAGCCGCCTCCAACCTCTCCTCCCTGCCCTCCGCCGCCTCCAGCGCCGCCGCGGCGGTGCCGCAGACCACAAACGCCGCCGCCAGCGGGCCCCCGGCGGCGGCGCCGTCGCCGCTGCCGGCCGGCGGACCCAGCCGCACACGCGGGATGAGCGCCCGGCGCGGCCGCCTTGCGGGGCTGGTGGACGACATCCTGTCGGGAGAGAGCAACATCCTGGCGGGGCTGCCAGCCGCGGACGCCGCCGCCGTCAGGACCGCCGTCGTCAGCCTCCTGGCTGTGCGGAACCAGCCCGCGCTCGTGCTGGCCATGTGCGGGCTGCAGCCGGCGGCGCCGTCGGCAGCAGCAGGCAGCGGGGGGCTGGCGGCTGGGTCGTCGTCGGCGGCGGCGCTGCGGACGTCGGGGGTGCTGAACGCTGCCGCGGCGGCCGCAGCGCCGGGGGCTGCAGCTGCCGCGGCTGGGCCAGTCACGCCGTCTGCGACGCCAGAGCCGACGGGTACGCCCGAGGTGGGCATGCCACGCGCGGGCGCGGCCACCGACTCACCCTCGGTCGCGGGCGCGGCGGATGCGTTGCTCACGCTGCCGCCGCCGCCCAAGCACATCGCCACGTCGACTGCTGCCGCAGAGGATGCAGCCGCAGCCGCAGCCCCGGCCCCGGCGGGTGAGAATGGGCAAGCCGGCGCCAGTGCAAACGGCACGCAAGCGGCTCCTTCCGCCGCTGGCGGCTCAGTTGCGGCTGCTGACGACGGCTCGGCGGCGGGCGGCGTGACCGGCGCCAGCGGTTCGCTGACGGGCGAAGTCGACACGGCTGACGTGGACAGTCCCTACGCGCGTGGTCCGCCGTCACCGCTCAGCCTTCAGGCGCTGCTGCAGGTGCGTTGGGACAGTAGGTACGCAGGACTGAGGGGACATGTGGGGTGACCGAATTATCGGCACGCCCACGGACCATCCGCCCGCGTTGTTCACATGCGGAGCCATGACACGCCTGCCGCTGTCTCCCCTCCCCCATCGTCTGTTTTACGTCTACCTCGTCCTTAATTAAACATGCATGGCACCCCATCGGCACTTCACAAACATTTGATACACACCATCCTATCGATGGCTGCCCCCCATTCCCCGACTCCCGCTGCCCTTCACCCAGGCGGCGGAGGGTGACGCAGGCAAACTTGCCGAGCTGCGCTCCGCCGTCAGCGCGCTGCTGCTGCTGGTGCGTGGGTGGGTGGAGGTGGGATTGCGCAGGCGTGAGGCCGCCGCCGGGCGCAAGCACGGGCCGAAGCAGCAGCAGCAGCAGCAGCAGCAGCATCGGGTGTTGCTATCAGCTTTAGAAGGATGCACAGCCGCTTGGACGCCCGCTTCGCTTCTACCCAAGCGGGCCGCTGGCACCATATACTTGCTTCCGAGTCACGCCTCCCGGCCCCGGCCCCGGCCCCTGCTTGCCGCCGTTGTCCTGCACCGTGTTTCCCTTGCTGCTCCGCAACACCCCCGGTCTACATCGTACCGTGAACGTGACTGGCTAATCATGACTAAACCCCCTCGCCACCTCCTCCTCGCCACTTCCTCCTGCTCGTCCTCCTGCTCGTCCCCGCCCCGCCCCGCCCCGCCAGACCTGGTCGGAGCTGCTGCATGTCAAGGACACGGGCACGGCGCTGTCGCTGCTGCTGGCGCGCGCCCACGACGTGCGCGCCTGGGCCGCCAGCCGCCTGGCAGCCAACGTGTCCAGCCGGCGCCGCAGCATCGTGCTGCTGGTGAGTGAGGCGTGCGTGGTGGGAGTGGGGAAGGGGCGCGGGGGCCCGGCGGCAGGGGAAGGGAGGTCGGCGCCGGGGCCGGGGCAAGGAGGTAATGGGGCGTGGAGATGTGAGCAGCACTGCATATCTCTTCTCCTCGTACACCATACCGTACACCCATGTCACACCAACCAAATCCAACCCCAAACCCACCCAAACCCAACCTGCGCGAAAAAAAACACGCACCCAGGGCGGCGGCTCCGACGACTCGGTGGACGACGTGGCGAACCTGCTGCTGCTGGAGGTGCCGCGCATGCAACTGGAGGTGCTGCCGCTGTGGGGCCGCGCCGCGGAGCTGCTGCCGGGCCTGGCGCCGCAGCTGGAGCAGCTGCAGGCCAACCGCGCAGCCTACGTGGTCATGCTGCAGTCCGCAGCCGAGCACGGCATCACCGCAAGCGGCGGCGCGGTGGGCGCCGGAGCAGGCGGAGCCGGAGTCGGCTCCGCAGGGCAGCGCGTGTCATTGTCCGGTGCCGCTGCCGGCGGCTTCGCCGCCGGCACCAGCTTCGCTAGCGGCGCCGCCGGGGGCGGCGCCATGCGCGGCTCACCCGGCCGCGGCAGCATGAGGCGGTCCATGATGGGCGGGCCGTCGGGGCGGGAGCCGCGGAAGTTCATCTCCGTGAAGCAGCGCGTCAGCGGGGGCAGTGGGCGCGGCGCCGGCGGCGGCGGCTACGGCGGCGCCGGCGGGCTGGGCGTGCTGCCGAGCGGCGACAGCGTGGACGCGGCGCTGGGCCCCGGCGGCGTCGTAATGGTCTTGGCGGGGCGCATGGGCCTGGGCCCACGTGGCCTGGCGTACATCCGGGCCTCCAGCAGCCGCTCGTACGCGGGGCGCGGCGGCGTGGAGGACGACGAGCTGGAGCTGCCGGCGGGCGTGGTGCCGGCGGCGCTGGCGCCGGCGACTGCGGCGGTGGTGGCGCCGCGGTCGGGCAGCGGCGTGCTGACCAGCAGCGGAGCCGTCGCCGGCGCGGCGGCGGGCATGCCTGCCGCGGCACCGCGGCATTTGGGGGGCAAGTCGGTGACGGTGGCGGTGGCGGCGGCGGCGGGCTCGGCATTCGCGGCGCTGGGCCGGCTGGGCACGACCCCGCGCGGGCCCGTTAACGCGCCTGCGCCGCCGCTGTCGCCGGGCGCCACGACGGATGGGCGGCTGTCTGGCGGTAGCGTGGCGCCGCCGCCGCAAATGGTATTGCCGCACATTGGGCCACGCCCGCAGGCGCAGGACCCGGGCGCACTGGCCGCCGCCGCCGCCGCGGCCGCCGCCGGTGCCGGCGGGCCATTGGCGGTGGAGTCAACGCGCCGTGGCAGCATCACCAACCGCCTCAACAGCTTCTTCACGTCCTTCCGCGCCAGCCGCCGCAACAGCCGCACGCTCGGCCAGGCCGGCGGCGGCCTCAGTGCCGGCGGCGACCACGCCAGTGCGATGGTCGTGGCGGCGACTGCGGCGCTATCGTACGGCGGTAGCTCGGTAGCCACTGCCGTGGGCGGCAGCGGCGGCCCTGCCGCTGCCGGCTCGTTTGTGGTTGACATTCCTCCGGGCGCCGGCGACACAGGGTACGGCGGCGGTGGTGGCGGCGGCGGTGCCTATGGCGCCAGCGGCCCTGCGAGTGGCCTCATCAGCTCCGCCTCGCAGCAGCTGTTCCTCCCGCCCGGCGCGCCGTCGCCGCTGGGCATCCCCCCGGGCACGGGCACGGGCACGCCCTCGCAGCGGGTGTCATACGGCGGCACCGGCGCCAGCGGCCTGGCAAGCCACGGCGGCTCGCAGGCGCCCACGCCGGTGCTCACGTCGCCCATGACGTCCTTCCGCTCGCCGCTCATGGCGGCGGCGGCGGCCGCCGGCGCCAGTGGCGCCGGCAGCGGCGCCGCCGGGTCGCTGGGCGCAGTCAGCAGCGGCACCGCCGGATCGCCGTCCATCAGCCTGTCGCCCATGGGCTCGCAGGTGCTGCAGCAGCAGCAGCAGCAGCAGCCGGGAATGGCAGCTGCCGACGGTGCGGCGGTGTCAGTGCGCGTCCTTTCGCAATCGCTGTCTACCGGCAAGCGTGAGAAGCTCCACACGCGCATCATGAAGAAGGTCAGCAACGTGATGCGCCTGGGCGGTAGCACAGGCGGCGCCGCAGCCGCAGCCTCCGCCGCTCCCGGCTCCGCTGCCAGCAGCGCCGCCACGGCAGGCCGGTCAGCCGGTTCCGCCACAGCCCCCGGCGCCATCGGCGCCCTGCCCGCCGCCTCGCTGGTAGCGCCGCCACCTGCTGTGCGCGCGTCGCCGTCAGTGTCGGATTCGGGGCGCCGTAGCCAGCGCGCTGCTGCCGCCGCTGCCGTCGGAGCGGCGGCAGGGGCGGCGGACTCCATGCCGGGGGGGCTGACCACGCTTGGAGCAGGGGCAATGCCTGCCCTGGCGTCCACGTCGCAGCCTCTGGTGGACCCCGGCTGCAGCAGCTCGCAGTACTCCCAGCAACTGTACCTGCTGGCGCAGCAGCAGCAGCCGCTGCCTGAGGGTTCGCAGCCGGCTGTGCCGGCTGCAGCGCCGCCCGCGGCCCCAGCCCCCGCCCCGTCCCCGTCGGCATCGGCGCCTGCCAGCGCGCTGTCGCTGGCGCAGCAGCACGCGCAGTACGCAGCCACGGTGGCGGCGGCGGCCGCCGCCTTTGCCGCCAACCAGGCCGGCAGCGGCGCCGCAGGCGCCGGCGCGACCGGAGGCGAGCGCGAGCGCGGCAGCGGCCGCACGCCGTACGCGCAAGAGTTTGATGCACTGCCGCCGGGCCCCACGCTGTCGCTGGTGTCGGGCATGGGCCCCGGCGGCGTGCTGAGCCCGGTGGCGGAGCTGACCAACAGCGGCCGCAACTCCTCCGCCGCCGCCTCGCCGCGCACGGGTTCCACAGCCGCTGCCGCCGCCGTAGCAGCAGCAGCCGACTCGCCCTACCTCGGTAGCATGGCAGCCGCCAGCGGCCCCTCGCGCTTCGCGCAGGCGGTGGGGGGCGCGCTGGCTGTGGTCGGGGCCCCCTCCGAGCCCTCTTCCGTGTCGCCGCTGGGCACGCCCTTCACAGCCGTGTCCGTCGCGTCCAGCGTCGCTGCTGCGGCCGCGGCGGCGCCGACCGACACTGCCGCCGGACCCGGACCCGGCACCACACCCGGCGCTGACCGGGTCGCGGCGCCGGCAGGCCGTGGCGCTGTCGCCGCTGCCGCTGCCGCCGCGGACCTGGGGCTGGACTTCACCGCCGCCGCCAAGGGCTCGCACACCGCCGCCAAGGGCATCATGCTTGGGCTGCGCCTGGCGACCGACGCGCTCCGGTCCATTGGCCGCCACGAGCCGCCCGAGGCGGAGGCTGGGCACCACCACCACCCGCACCAGCCAGGCACGTCAGCCCGGCCCGCGGGACCGGTTTCGGGGCCGACGTCGGGCGTGGTGGCGACGACGCCGGCGGGGCTGGGCGGGGCGGGGTCGCGGGGTGGGTCCCGCCTGGGCACGCCGCAGGCCTCGCTGCGGCGCGGTGTGCCGGTGCCGGGGGTTGGCGGCGTGGCGTCGCTGGCGGCCGTGCTGGAAATGGCTGAGTCAGCGCTGGCGAACCGGGGAGGCAGTGGCACCAGCGCGCACAGCGGCCGCCGTGAGCGGCGCCCTAGTCTGGGGCAGGTGGGCGCCAGCGGGTACGGCAACGCGGGCACGAGCGCGTACGGCAATGTCGGGGCGGCCGGGCATGGCAACTCCAGCGCTACGGGCTATGCCCCTCAGCCTGGCGGCGGAGGCGGCGCGGGCTCGAACGCACCCAGCCGCAACGTCAGCGTGCGGCGGGGATTGCTGGCCGAGGCCACGGCAGGCGCGCCCGCCGCGCCATCGCTGCTCAGCGCACACGGCCTTGGCAACCCGGTGGCATCAGGACCGGTAGGTGCTGCCCGGTGTGCATGCCTAGGGCGGGCCTCCAAGTAGTGACCATGTAGGTGCCATTGCTAGCGCCGTTGCAAGAACCGAGTACGGCGACGCAATGCCTTGAAGCAGCGCTGCAACACTCGTGCTGTGCCAAAATGACCCGCGTGTGTCCCGCCAACAGGTGCCGACGGACGTCGTGCGCGCCGCGGAGCAAACGCAGCCGCAGCAGCAGCAGCAGCAGCAGCAGCAGCCGCGGCGCAGCAGCGCACCTGGGGGCGACGGCACGGCCAGCTCGCGCTTCAGCCTGCGGCGCTCAATGGGAAGTCGGCGCGAGCGCAACCGAGATACGGGGGCCGAATGAGGCGCTTCCAGCTGTGCAGTACATACCGCGTAAAGCATCGGGATGGCGATGGCAGAATGGGTCCTCTCTCGTTGCGGGCAGCACCACAAGCCAGCAGGTGCACTGAGTGGGCTACGCGCGCTGAGTGTGTCCTGGCATACATTCACTTGATATGATATCAACTGGAAGTAATTATTAGAAAACACGCGCGCGTCCCCACGTGCGGTGACTTTAAAGGCGTCCCTGATACATACTGTGCAAGACACGGGAGATCCCAGGTCGGAAACATGGATTCTGCAAACTTGCGCGACAGTACTTTTGTGACGGTTACGCGTACTTCCTGTGATGATGCATTTAATAACGGGATTAAATAAGCAATTATTTGCTGTCGTGTGAGGAAGATGGCCCGAGAGGTTGTGACGCGGTGCTTATGATCGAAAGCACCGCCGCTTCCCAGCTGTCGCCGGCTGGTGCTAGGGCTTGAAGGTCTGTCTGGGTGTACGGGTTCGTGCTTTTTGGGGCAACGTTTGCTGTTGGGACTCACATTCAGCAGTGTTCGTATGTCGCCGTGTCTAGATATTTGCTGGAGCTGCCATGTGTGGAGCGCGCTTCAGCTTTGGGCTTCGGAGGTTGCTCAGATGCGGATGCGTGTTTGTGCGTGCTGCAAGCATGCATCCGCTTGGGCCACCCGCTCTCGTTTGTCTGTGTAGCGGTGGCGGTGGTTGTGGTGGCTGGGCGGTGGGTGCACCGGCGATTTCCAACGCAATGGTTTGGGTTATGTATACGTGCGAACAATGTGATCAATCCTGTGTGGCGGTGCGAACGCTTGACATATCTTCATGCCTTATTACGCGTTTCCCTGCGTCAGTCAGGGTTTGTCAGCAACCATTGCCATTCTTGGGCGTTGGGCCATGTTTCGTAGCGCTGGGCGGGCTGCCTTTTCTGGGCCATGGCGGCCTGCATGTGCATGGGTCACAGGGCCAATGCGGTTCGTGCTGTGGGCGCGGCAACCGCACGCTCGTCATGAGGGCACGAGCTGGCTCCTACGAACGTTAGAGGCGGGCGTCAGAGGCGCGCGTCCCTAATGGCTGGCGAAGTATGCCGGCGGTAACCACGAGTGGGATGGGACCTGGCGGCAGCTGTAGTGGCGCCGCGTTGGGTGTAAGAAATGATAGTGGCTGGATGAGGCCGTGAGACTAGGCGCGGCGCAAGCCACAACGTGCAGCAAGACATTGTGCACCTGCCTGCCATGAGATGCCAGACGCAAGCCGGTGTGTAAGACTGTATGCGCAGGACGCCCTGGACTTGCAGTCATTCGCATCGTCGTTGAGCAATCAGGGTAACGGACTTGCAGCATTCAATGCCCTGGAGGCTCACCAGCTCCGCGGTGTGGTGGTGTGCGTCGGCAGCAAGGGACACACCCCCAGGACACACCCCATAAGGGCATAATTGCCGGGTCAGCCGTGGTGAACTGGTGACCGAGGGTGCCCAACATCGAATGACAGGAAGGCTTGTTTGGTGTCTAGATCACTCACGGGCCGTGCCGCCGCAATTGCGCTAGGTTGCGAGGTGTTTTTTTACGGCAGCCCGGTGCATCCTCATCTTGCTCCACCATTTACTCACCAGGGGAAATCAGTTAAGCTCTACACAGGTCACCCACTCACCCCGCTTCGCTTTGTGCAGGATAGCGAGGCGGGAGGCAGAGATACCGTAGAAAGCCGCCCGGCTGCTCCCCGTAGCTCCAAACAGAGCCGACGCGTGAATAGTTGTAGAGTTCGGTGTCCGAGAGGGCCCATCGCACACGCCCCCGCAACCTACTGCTCCAGGACTGATATAGCCCACAGTCCAGCAGTGTCATTCGGCCAGCACGGGGGTGTGTGTAACAAAAGTTCGGCACTCCACCGGGCGCAACCTTCCCGATCTCCCTGACCGACGATTGACCGACCCCCCGTACAAAACCGTGTCGTAGATCCCTCAAACCCCCTTCATTTTGGAGCTTGTTGGTGCCAATGCACTCCTGTTGCGCTATCTTATCGTGTGGTACCACCGGCTGGCCTGCAATGTCAACTTGGTCTGGACTGAATTTCCAGTGCGTCCCGACCAAAGATACCGTGCCGCACGCACCCACGGCCGGGGGGATGTCCCAGAGGCGTCCGTTTAATCTTTGACAGACGCGGACTGTCTTGTTTGCTCGCTTTGGCAGCTTCAGTGTGGCGTGCGGTGGGATGCCACAGTCCAGACACGACAGGGGTGAACCCCACACAGCAACAGACAGAGTAGGGTGACGCAAAGTACACACACCAGCCAAGGCGCAAGCGTCTAGGCACCCGTGCGACATACAACACGGCACCCCACCTCCCAACCCCACGCCCATCTAAGGGGACGGAGGCGGGGATTCAAAGTCATACGGCAACACCAGGAGCATACTACGGTATCATCATCACCCCTGCGGCCAACAGAAAAAGAGCAACGCGCGCGTTGCAAGGCGCAATCCCGGTCGTACGTCATGCGGCATGGGCCATGCAAATGCGGAGCCGTGCAAGGACAGGCATAACGGACATGAAGCAATAGCAGGACAGTGACGGGTGCGGACCGCATTGCGGTTCCCCACACCCGTCAGGAACTGGCGGCACAGGGAGGCATAGCGGCAAGACACACAATGTCCCACACTAGTTGGCGCAGGCCCGCAGGCGGCCGCACCAGCCACAGCTCCGCACGAGAGAAGGCAGACAGAGCCTCCTCTGGAAGCCATCCCATAGCCATGCCCATACTCTCCCGTAACGCTTGCTTCACTGCATGCCGCGCTGGATGGAAGATGGCTGCAAACCCGCAGACTGGTTTCGTTGACCACAACTGTGTCCACTAATTCAAAGCAAGGTCAAATATAGATACCCCAGCTGTTCAGAAGGAACTATCTGTTAGTTAAAGACCGGGCCCCATCGCGGCCCCATCAAGGCCGGTGTTTCCCAACCCCGGAGTTTCCTCCGCACCATTTCTCACAGATTAACAAAATCGCTAAATAGGTAATCTCATTTGACCCAATAACAAAATCAGGACGAGCCCATTGATACTCTAAGCCAACTTACCCTGCCGTCGCCAAAGTTTTGTTATGCGATCATAATCAGTTCAGCTATCAATATTGCAAGTACTATAACGCCTGGACGAAATAGTGGCTGAGCAAACACGACGATGGCCGAAAATAGCGAGCGCAGAGCGCCAAGAAGCTGGGCTGAGGACTGCAATACATATAGAAGCACAAGAGGGAGCAAGTCATTTTCAACTGTGCAAGACGCTGGAAAGGTGCCAGAGAGGTGGGTCGCGCGCTCAGCGCTTTATCGTTCTGGCATAGACTGAAAGAAAGGGCTTGCAGTAGGATAGGAATACCGTTAGAACATGGAAGGTAATAATGCTACAAGCCGCGGCCTATCGATAGTGTCCTGCTCCTCACGGTCGCCGCTGCCACCGCAGGTACGCACGCACAAACTACGTGCCCTTCCTGGCCGAGCGGCATCCGCTCTACTCATACAACGATCTTGGGGAGGATGGACAAGGTAGGCCTGAGGTGTGACTCGAAAGCTGAAACAGACAGTGCCGTGGTGTTCAGGTGTTATTCTACGTTCACCAACCATTTGCTTCATCCGCCATATCTCTCCCCATCCTCGTTTAATTTTCGTCGCGTAGGCAAGGTGCGCGTGGACCCAGTGACTCAGGCCGACCGCTTCGCACGGCATGGCTGGGGCGACGTAACACTGCTCAAGCAGGAGGGCTTCGAGGGGCAGCCACACCCGCGGAATTCGGAGGCGGCACAAATGCGGACGGGGCGGCTACGTCCGGGGTCGCCTCGCGGAGTTGATGGTCGCAACGGATTATACGGCGTACTGCAGGTACGCGAGCATCAGCTTGGGGCAGTAGCCGGAGCAAAGGTGTTGGTCACGTGGGCGGCGAGACAGGCACGGCACCCACAGTGCCCTAGGCAGCGGATGCAGCAACAGGTTGTTGGGCGAGACACGCGCGCACATAAGCATTCAGTGCTGTGCATGTGTGTACACCGCTCATCAGCTTGGTGATGGCGTTGCAATTTCACGCCTGCGCCCTCACGCTCCTGGGTTTCGGTTTGGCTTGGTCATCACAAACCCCACCCCATCCCGCCCCCCGAGCGTTCAATGAGCTCCGGGTAACTATTGTCGTGCAGAGATTAAAATGAAAACTGGAATGTAATACGATGTATGTAATACGATGTATGGAATGTAATACGCCTCCCACTTCCCGTACTGATTGCCCCAGATGACGGAGGCGGGCGGCACGGACAGCTGGGTTGGGCACCCGCAAATCGACCCCACTAAAGGAAAGCGTGCGGTCGCGCCGCCGCCCGACCCTAAGGGCCGGCGGGATCTGTTTGATGTGCTGCACGCGCGGCAACCAGGCAAGTGCAAATACGGCTTGCCATCAACAGGGCCGCCTGTATGGGTCTGGGGGCGGTTTCTTTGACACAGAAGGGCCTTGTCACAGGGCACGCGCCCACAGCAAGAGAAGATCCAAGCTGTGATGGGGGCAGCGCATGCTGAGCGCACGGTTGTGGATGCTTGGGGCCGACCGGTGTCATTGTTGCTCTCAATACACATCGTATACACGCCTACTCACAGGCATGCCCGCTGACGACTCGTGGCTGGGACACATAAAGATCGACCCAGCGCGCGGCAAGGCGCACCCGCCCGGCCCCGAGCAGTCGCGCGGGCGGCGGGACCTGACACAGCTGTTCACCATGAGCATCCTGCATGACCCCAGGTGGGGCGCGGGGCATTATCGCATGTTGGATTTACGGGCGTCAAGGGTACTATGGACTTTGATAAAATAATGGCCAGCAGCAGCGATAACCTTGTGGCTGCGCGTGTGCATGCTTGACGCCGTGCGCTGCGAACGGGAGGGAGGTAAGGCCATTGGACACTGGAGAGTAGCTCACACTCATTGGTTACACCCTGCGTCTAACATTGCAGGCGGCTGGAGCTGCTCCAAAAGGGAGCGGATAAGTTCGGTGACGCTTGGTGTGGGAACATGTAAGTTAAACACATAGAAGGGGGAACAGTGCATGGGATGGAAAAGCGCTGGGGTGACTCACAGGCATGGACAGGATAGCCCTTGAAAGTTTTCTCTGTTTGGAAGTTCTACCTGTTAGGAAAGGACCAAAATGCCATTAAGAAGCTTGAAAGCTACCAACCAGTGACTGCGGTCATGGCAGATATCCGGCAAGCTCTTCCCGTCATCGCTGTGCGTGGCGCCCAACGTGCTACGTACTTTCCCCCTCCCTTGCAGCCTGATCGACCCCGCGCGTGGCAAGAAGCCAGTGGAGGACGTGGCGGCTGCGGGCGAGAACCTGCACGGCGCCACCTTCAGGCCAGTGCCCACCGGCGCGCCGCTGCCGGACGCGCCGCGCCGCCACACGCGGCCCGCGGCAGCACCCGCCTCAGATGCCTCCGCGGCCGAGGTTATCCGCGGAGAGGCGACGGGCGACGATTGGGGGCCGCGCACGAAGCGGGCTGTGCCGGAGATGCCCAAGCCCAACGCCTTTGACGGGAGGACGGACCTGTACGCTCACATGCAGTACCGCCCGCTGGATGCTACGGAGCAGTCAAAGTACTCAAAGGCCTTCGACGACCGCGGCACCCGTGGGCGGCGGCAGCTGCACACGCCTGGCGATGCGGACCCAGCCAAGGAGGCGCTGTTGACGTGGAAGCCGGAGATGCGGGTAGGGCAGTTCGTGAAAAACGGGGGGCTGGCACAGGAGAACCGAGTGCGGGGGCACACGCTGCGAGCCACGGCCGGGCGGTAGCGGGCTGCGGTAACGGAGATAGGTGGGTGATTGGGTGATGCTTGGCCCAACAGACTAACACGCAGGGCGCAGAATTGCGGTGTGAAGGAGGGCTACCCTGTCCTCAGGCTTGTTCGCTTAGATGTAGATATCGACTCGGCGTGGTTTTGGTGTCAATATGGGCATACTGTTGCGTGCATATACTACTGCATGCATTGTCAAGCATCAATACCGGTCAGGTATATGCCAGCTTTTGCTGTTTGCTGGAATGATTTACGCTATGCCCCAATACTTCATGTCTGGACATGAGCCGCCAAGCCAGCTCTGGCAGGAAACGTGCGTTACCACCACCTGTGCAAGCGACGGCCCCGTCTGACAAGTGCAATGCCTGAATGACGACGCACTCATGATGAACTATTACATTTCTGCACCCGAGATTTAAGTCTTCACCAGCGCCATGGCCGTGGGGCCTGAGCACAGCATCCTCTGCAACCCGCCTGTCCTGCTCAGGCTCCACAAAAGCGTGTTAACCCCTGCCACAGCAAAGCTACCAACGTTACATATGACAATTTACAAACGCGACAACACCCCCGGCACGTCTACCGTATCACTTTGTTAGGTGATGGTGGCGGGTGGGTGCGCACAAAACGCCACACCTATCTGTTGCCACCAGTTTTGCTCCGGGGAATCAGCATGCAACCACGGCTGCAGGTGCATGGGCGGCCTGCCGATGGGCGCAATCCAAGCAGACAGCGCGCTGCTGCCCCTTCCGCCTGTAAACGACCAGCGCCCGCACACGTGTTGTGTTGGTAAACGAAAACGGAGAGGAATCCCCACACGTGTTGTGTGTGTGTGTGTGTGTGTGTGTGTGTGTGTGTGTGTGTCCCCACCATGTGGCCGTGGGTTCCCATCTTACACACTTTCCAAACACGTTGAAGCCAGCAGTGCCGCGGTGCTGCAACAGGCCACACGGTGTTTGCAACGCTGAGACACCCGTCTTGGCCGCAGCCCAACCCTAAAGCGACCTGCGGTGTCAGCTGCGGCGCCTTCTCCTGCTACTGCGTCGTCTCCGCCTGCCTGTCCTCCTGTGGTTATGTCTGTGCACCCCGCCGGCTTTCCCCGGCTGGCCTCCTTTAGCAATCACCATCTGTCACGTAGGGGGACAAGGAGCACACGTGAGTGTCGCTACCTAGCCGCTGCCAAGCATGCCTTGCGCTGCACAGCACCTACCAGCGCAACATTACAAGCCGCACATGTGGGACCAGCCGTTTCCCACCTGTATCTACTTCCTGCCCTGCTGTTTTCCCGCTGCCCCGCTGCCCATACGCCCACCCACTGGCCTATGCCATGCCATGCCATGCCATGCCATGCCATGCCATGCCATGCCATGCCATGCCATGCCATGCCATGCCATACCGCACCGACCTGCTCATCGTCGCCGTTGTGTTGCCGCAGCCCGAAGGACTTGTTGTCGCCGCTAATCTGCTCAATGGCGGCCGAGGGGCCGCCAGCCCGCTCAGCCACCACCAGCCCCGAGACCTGAAGAGACGCACGCAGGGCAGTCGGCGGTCGGGACTGGCAGGTGCATGCACGTACAGCAGTACGTCGGTGACCCCGCCCACCCCCCGCTGTTGCCTCTAATGTCTCCGAGCATTGTACCCAATACCAGCACGTGTCTGCGGGATAAAGGAACGCCCTGCTCGGCGACCCGTACCTCCCGCAACATACATGTGCGCACGGAGGGCCGCCGCGCCCACCCACCTTGAACTTATGCTCGCCGCTGCGGCTGTCGCGCAGCACTTCGACCTCCACCTCGCAGGCGGCCGACTGGCTGACCTCCATCTTCACCAGGTACACCTGGCTCACGCGCTCGCTGATGTGCGCGTCAACTCGCACCTCGGAGCAGTTGCAGCCCGACACGCACCTGCACAGAACGCGGCGCAAGGCGGCGCAGGGCGGCCATAGGCGCGCGCAAGCACGCTGTCACGACTCGGCCTTTCCTGCCACAACCCCACGTGCGGCCGCACCTCCCCGCCCTCCTGCCGTGCCTTCCAGACCTCCTGCGGCCCCACCTCAGCGCGGCGGCGCCCATGTGCTCGTATGAGCGCAGGTGGTGCAGGTACAGGGCCACCCGCTCCCCCGGCGCGCTGCCCAGCCCCGACCGGTCCGTGTCCACCCGCAGCCGCAGCTTGCTGCCGGGTTGCGTGGCCACATAGCCGGGCTTGGGCTTGGCAGTGCTGCCCTCGTTTACCCAGTCGAAGCCCTGCGCCGACACCAGGTGCGACCTGCACAGAAGCGCGTTGCACGGCAGGTGCCGGTGGCGGTTGTGACTGTGGTGAGGTGCGAGCGCGGTGCTGACGCTGCAGTTAGGGGTCCAGGGAGGGGGTCTTTGTGCCCTGGTGTGGCTGTTAATTCATGCTGGGGCCTTAAGCTACGCACCTGAAGGCGTCGCCAACCAAACACATGGTAGCGTTGGGGGCAGTGTTGCCTGGGGGGGGGCATGCACGCGTGGACAGGGGTTGGACGACCAGGGTCCGGCACGATGCGGCCAGCCCAAGCACATGCCTGCAGGTTTGCTTGCACATGTTCCCGCAGGCTTGGTCCGGCAGGCACCTACCGTCATACATGGGCTCCGGTAGCGGCTCCGTAATTGCCTCCGCATCCGGGGCGCCAAACGGCTCAAGGAGCAGCCCCTGGAATAGCAAGAGGTCCAAACATGAGCAGGTATGATGAAACGTTGTGTGCAGGCGAGATCCACGCCCGTAGTTCATTCCAGGGTAAGGGGCTGGCGACTGGGAAGGTGGTGCGACGGCGCGCTCCTGTCCCCGAGCACCCCAACTTTAAGCGTGCGGCAGGCAGTGGGCGGGCTGCTTGGCTGGGTTCTGCTTATTTCCTGCAACATGCTGCTCGCCCGCAGTGTTAAGTAGTGCCCAGGCCACGCCACCACTCCCCCGCTGCCTGGCTGTCGCTGTCTGCCTGCCTGCCGCCTCACCACTGCGGTGCGCTGCACCAGGTGCACCATCAGGTCCGCCATCACCTTGTGGCCGTGGTCGCCGGGGTGGTGGTCTGGGAGGGGAGTGGAGGCAGCAGGGAGAGGCCGTTGATTGGCGTCAATGGGGCTCCGCCATCGACCTCTGCAGAAGCCTCTGCTTAAAGCATGATACAGCAAGAACCCGTGCACCCGAGCCCCAGCCGCCCCACCCTGCCCTGTGTCCGTACACACCCACGAACGTGTCCTCCCACAGGAAGCCGGGCGTGGCCTTCTGTGCGGCCAGGCGGTACAACGCCGTGCGGAGTGACAAGTACGAGACGTCGTAGTACTGCGAGATGGCCACTGCGAGGCACGGGTCACAGAGACTATGTGTAATCACACAAGAAGCAAGGGGAGGGTTCTCTAGATGTGACAGGAATGTGCAGCAGGCCGCCCCAAGTTTGCGGCGTGAAACGCGGCTCCCCACGTTGCCGTCTTACCCTGCGCGTCTTCAGACGTCTCGTAAAAGTGCCTGGTGATGGGGAGCAGTTCAGGCAAGGTTCAGTATTCAAAGCGGCTGTTGTAAAGGAGGGAACATTGCCAAGCGGTCAAGTGTAGCCACGCGTGCAAGCACAAAGTCATCACCATCACTCACGCGAATGCATCCGCTGGGTTCTTGTTGTTCTTGGGATGCCCGCCGCGGTAGCCCGCCATGCCAAATGAGGGCACCTGCGACAGCAGCAGTCAAGCGGTAATGACGCACCTGGCAGTATGTGAAACGGAAGCGAATTTGCCATAGCAGCAATCGTGGGCAGCAGCAACGCCGAGGCAGCCAGGCATACAGCAACTCCTGCCATGGCAACTCCTGGTATGGAGACCCACCTGCAGCAGCACGACAGCCGGGCGGCTGGGCAGGGCGAGTACCCTGCGCACCAGCCGCTCCATGTCCTGCACTACCCGGTTGCCGAAGAGCACCGGGTCCAGGCCATCGCTGCGGGCAACAGCCGCCGGCACCGGGAAGTGAGAGATCAATGAGCCAGGATGGGTAAGCCAGGTGCGGTATTACGTTCGCGGACGCCCTGCACTCCTTCCCACTCGCCGGCACTCCTTTTATTGTGGCACTCAACAACCCCTGCGCCGCCGTGTCGTACACGTGTCCGATGTGTACGACACACAACCTCAACGCAGTGCCGCACACACGCCCCGCCCTACTCTCCCTTGTTATCTCTAACACACGCCCTGCACTGCCTTGGCCCCCCCCTCATTCAGCTGCCTCACTTGAGGGTGTACTCCATGATCACCAGATCCACGTCGGGATCCAGGCTCAGCTCCAGGCACATGATCATGTACGGCGTGGGCACGCCTGTACACAGCGGTACACGGTGGCATCACGCACCAAGACGGGTTCGCGGACCCGCAGGCAATCGCGCATGGGCTTGACGATGCTGAAGTACGCGGGCTGGCTGTGAATGACTCTCGCCAACATGATGCAAGTCCTTTTGCAAAATTTTAACCCACCTGGCGTGCAACCGTTGCGGCCCGTGATGTTGGCACGCGGGAATGCGGAGATCTGTGGATGAGGGGTTCGTGGTGCGCGGTGGCCTTGACTTTGAGGAATGGATGATTCGGCAGGACACAGCAAAAGAAGACCCGTTTCCCGGCATAACATTTTTACGTGTCATCGACCCCAAGCGCTGACGCAACAGTTCTGGTTGCTGCTCACCATCCATCTCGTGAAAGTGCTGCAGGCATGCGATAAGGTGGCAGGTGCACATCGTCAGGGCGCGGGCTGTAGGTTGCCTCACTTCGCTTTGCTTGTGCGTGCGCAGGCCGGTTAGTAAAAAAACCATTTGCGGGTGTAACTCACCTGAACCAGTCGGTTTGGCCGCGCTTGCTGGTGAATTGGCCCCAGCTAATGCTGCAGTTTGCCATGGAAAATGTGCACATCCGCCGCCTCAGCCAGTCCCCATGCAGCTATGCACCGTTGGCCAACCCGAAGCCCGACTTCAGGGCACCACTGGCCCACTCGATGAAATCAACATACACTACATTACTGCCACTGAGCACGGGCCCGGGTCAGAGGTCGACCAACAGCCGCAAAAACAAAACGCACACCGCCGTCAGACCGAAGCACGTGACGCACGCCCTGTCACACGAACATGCCTACCTGCCGCCGATGACCGCCACTTTGAAGTTGGTTTTCTGACTGTGTGGCAGCAGCAGCTCCTTCACTAAGCGCCGCAAACGCGACGCGGCACCAACGTACGCAGTCCCACGTTGCAACTGCGAGCCGTGTCACGGTGGCATGGGTAAGCCAGTTGTCCACGTGCATCGGCACATCAGTCAACTTGGGTAGACCACAGGTACATCATTGCCCCGTGGGCCAGCGGCCGGCTGACCCACCTGCAGCTTGGGCAGCGTGAAGCGGTACCCGCCAAACACGCTCGAGAGCAGGGTGCTGAGGTGCACGGGGCGACGGTGACCGGGAAACATACGAATATGGTATTCACGTCAGTTGCTTAGGGCATCGCGTTGCCGTTAAGGGCTGGCACATGCTGGTAGCAGGGACGCCAAGGGGCACGGCAACACCGCGTACCTGACAGGTTGCCGGTTTACTTCTACGGTACTCCACGTGTGCCCCCAGTCCCATCCCTGCATGTGCAGGAGAGTTATACTAGTAGTCTCGCCCGACGTTGTGTCATGCCTGCGTCGTGAAGTCCCCTCGGTGCCTTGCCGGGCCACACACGCGCCAGCCGGCCCTGACCCGGCCCCACGATTACCCCAGTCTGCTTCCCGCTGTCATCGCACCAGCTCAGGGCGGTTACGAGTCCTGTTCATATGGTCAAGTCCCATCCATTTCTCCGTCAAGGCGTCCGCTGAGAGAGCCAGAACCGCGCACAGAATGACTGAAAAGCTACAGACGCGGCCGAACATGGCTGAGCACAAATGAATCGTCAAGCCTATTCATATATTAGATGAAGCGAGACATAGCAAGTTTGAGGATGCATGGCGCAGGAAGTCCACAATATGAATACAGGATTCAAGCCAAGTCTTCGGGCCTGCCCCTGCGCAGATAAATAACAATGCAAAGATGCTTTGTCACCGCTCTTTGAGTAGGTACCGCTGGTGCTGATCATGTCGCTGGACGCTGGTCATCGGGGTGAAACCGTGCCGAAGGCCAATGCAGGTCGTCACTCGGTCGTCCGGGGCTGGCAAGCAGACCAGCAGGTGTTGCTATCTAGCGCACCCGTTCAGAGGAGGGGGCAATTGGCCGCGGAGATACTAGAGACAAGTTACACAGAGGAAGAGGTTATGTGCGCGCTGTCGAAGATGGGCAACAATAAGTCCAGCGGGCCGGAGGCGGCACCTAGTGAATGCTATAAGCATGCTACGTATGAGTCGGATGGAGACAGGCCAGTGCAATTGAATGCTGTAGCCCCGGTGCTGACTGCTCTTATGGAGCGCATTCGCAAGCTAGGCGATTATCCAGCGCAATTCACAGAGTCGCACCTAACGCCGGTGTACAAGAAGAAAGGAGACGCCTGTGACCGTACTAATTATCGCGGGATTGCAGTGGGTGGCACGCTCGCCAAGTGTTACGCTGCTCTCAATCAAGCTCGGCTTGCCAAATTTGGCGAGGAAACTGACGGCAGACACGTGTGCCAGGCCGCCTTTAGAGCGGGGTACAGCACAGCGCACCACCTGTTTGCGCTGAGGCATCTGACGCATAAGCATAGCGCACCGGGGCAGACGCCCCTGTTTGTTTGTCAGGTGGATTTCGAAAAAGCTTTTGATAAAGTGCCCAGATGGGTGTTGTGGCATCGACTGGCGGAAAGAGGCGTAAGCGAGCGCATGCTGGCTGTTCTCGAGAAGTGCTACCAAACCGTGTGCATGCGAGTGAAGGTGAAAGGAAAGCTGAGCGACCCCTTCGCCTCACTGCAGGGGGTCAAGCAAGGATGTCCCAAAAGCACGGATTTGTTTGGGATTTTTATTGAAGCGTTGGCGGACTACATCGATGCATGGGACGCACATGAGCCGCAATCCCGCACCTGGAAGCATGAGGCACCAAGGATAGGCGCCCGGCTGATTGCATGCCTGCTGTACGCGGATGACCTGACGCTGTGTGCGCTAAGCATACACCGAATGCAATTCCTGCTGAACAGACTGCACGAATTTTGTGAAGCCTTTGGGATGCGCGTGAACATAGCGAAGTGCGAGATAATGGTGTTTGCCCATACAGCGCCCGATCGCCAGTTAAACGCAGTCCGCGCAACAGCGCTGCGGTATGGGGGAGTGAGCATACCGGTGAAGGGGCGGGCAAGATACCTAGGCCTTTACTACGGTCCAGCTACCGCATTTGACTCATGCTATCAGGAGCTTATCGCTGCTGGGAAGCGTGCCTCACTAGGACTCATAGCCGCCCTAGACAAGAAGGGTTGCCGTGCACCTGACATAATGCACACGTGCTTCGACGTTCAAGTGCGGTCGGTTCTATCGTATGGTGTTGAGGTGTGGGGTCCCGACGCGATGTGCTACCTATTTGAAGGGGTCGCGTATGGCGGCCACAGCAACGATGAAAGCAAGGCTATGACGGCCAAATGGAGGAAAGCCAGGACCCTGTTCGACAAAGCCTTGACAGATCCTATGGTTGTGCTCCAAACTCGCTTCTTTGCGAGGGCGGCAGCAGTAGGCAGGCCTACCCTTAGGTTGCTTTATGCCGAGTTTGCAGCCCACCCAATGCAAGAGCACTGGGCGCGGATGATTCTTGGGTTTTGGAACCGCACTATTAAGCAAGAGAAATCCCTGGCTCACACCTTCCTAGCAGACGCAGTGGCGGTTGCTGCAGCTGTCGGCTTCGAGGGGATGTGCTGGGTCAGCAAAGTCTACCGCATGTGTAAGAAGCTAGGGTATGATTGGCGCGTGGAGGGGCCGCAGGGCACTGATGCGCTGTGTGACTGGCTGATGCGCACTGCGTTGCCAGTGGGGGCGATGATGACTGATTTTACCGACAAGCTTATGCAAGAGTGGAGAGCGGACTGCCTGTCCACAGACCCCCGCGACTTTCCGGAGTCAGGGGGTAGGCAGGCCAGACCGGGTGCTCCTGGGGTCAAGATGAGCCGCTATACGAACTGGATGGGGCTGCCACATAGCGAAGCGATGATTGAGCACGGCAGGTTAGCCCACATGAGCCAATATGTCACGTACAGGCATCTGATTGCCCTGATTCGTTTTCGGCTTGGCTGCTGGGATTTGGAGGTTAACCGCCCTAAAGCAGGGAATGTACACCGGCCACGCGCACAGCGGGTGTGTCGTATGTGCGGTTGCGGGAGCGTTGAGGATGAAAAACACGTTTTGCTAGAGTGTGCAAGCTACGCAAGCCTTAGGCAGGCGATCGGTATTACAGGTGGAGATATGAAGCTGGCTATGCTGAGGACGCCGGTCACTAAGCTGGCAGCTTACTTGCACGCGGTGATGACACTCAGGTCGCGCGCGCTTAATTCAGTCACTTAAGTGGCTCTTTCTCTGTCGCTCTGTCGCGCCCCCGGACTCAAAGGAGTTAGTGGGGCCTGCATGGACCTCAAGCCATGTAAATGCTCATGCTCATGCTCGGTCGTCTTGCCTCCCGTGCCCCAAAACTCCTTTGCTACCTGCTGCATATATCTGTCACCGTAAAAGGATACCTCAGATTGCGCGTTTGGTGCCAGGGGTCTGGATGGGGTGTCGGGCACGGGTGTCGAGCACGGGTGTCGGGCCGTCGGGGCCAAGCTTGAGGGTGGATGTCGTCTCCGCCGCCTGCGCCGAGTGCGGATCACCGCCCGTACAGTCCAACTGTCCAAGAGACACGGTGCACTAGTGGTAGCCCTTACCTCCCTTGCCACCACATGTAGTGCGGAGCTATGACGATATGACATGTGGACGCCCAATTATGGACACCCATTGATTGTGCACAGTGCCGTGCCATGTCCGTAGGCCGGTGTGGACTTGGCGCGTTGTGGTCAGTTACCCGCCGTCCTCAGTCATCCAAGGGCCGTCCTCAGCCACCTAGATGAGCGCCGAAGTTGGGGACAAGCGTGATGCGAGCACAGCGTGCAGCAAGCAGTGGCTGGGGGACAGTGTGGCAAGCAAGGGCAAGAGCAGGGCGCGGCAATGCAGAAGAGGGGGCCCGGAATGGCGGGCGAATTGAATGCGGTGCAACACGCCAACAACATGTCGAGTGATACCGTGTGTGCGGCACGCGGCAACTACCTTGGCTCCCGGAGACGGCCCGGGCGTGCCGCTACGTGCTGGTATTACCAGGGCTGGGTATTACTGATGGGAGGCCCACTACGGGTGTGTGCCCCTTGCAAGGGCCGGCCAAGAGAGCTGAACAACCAACTTAGTTAGGCGTTATAAGGGTCACCCCGGCCGGGCCTTGGGTTTTCACGAGGCAGGAAGGCACGAGAAGTGCGCACAACCTTGTAACCACACACATGCTTTCGCACGTGCTTTCGCTTTCGTTTCGCAATTTAGCGCATGTCTTTAACATGAGTCCGGATGGTAAGCCGGCGGTGCTTCAAGTATGCCAGAACTCACGCAAACAGTCATAACGCCCGGACGGACCACACTCAAAGCCACACTGCCGGTTCCACCTTATTTGCTGGCCGCTGTGCTGTCAGACAGTCAGAGTCGTTAACCACCTGCGTTCGAGCGTTGGCACATTGTGGTCCTCAATACAGCAGGCCCCTTGGCCCCTTCCCTCGTGACGCATGCAAGCAGTTGCATAACCTTTGGTACACAAGAATGAGGTAAGCCCAAAGAAGCTGCGCCCTGGCAATCCGGCGGCCTGTCGGCTTAGGGGATGGCCGGCCCCAACGCCTCACCCATGTGTTCCGCTTCTCAGGACGTTTACATAAGCGGCGACCGTGTGGCACAGGGGAAGTGTGGCACTGCACAGCTGTTGCCCCTGAAGCTCTCGCATGCCTTGCCTGGCAATACGGGTTACAGGACGCCCGCCAACTCATCATACATTTGTCTACAAGTAGGCAGCGGGGGCCGCTGTAGCTGCCTCCTTAAGCCGTATAAGCTTCGGTCAGACCACCGCCCCCACCGTGGCCTGACGGCGTGTCACGCCTTCCCAAGGGCTGATGGGATGACGGGTGATAGACGGCGCTCATAAGCACCGGGGGATGCTGGAGAACTTTGCAGAGTTAATGGGACCGGGCCTTGGCCGCGATCGTTCGCGCTGTGTACTCGCGCGTGCATTGCTGCGGCACAGATAGCTACAGCCTGCTCTTTGCAGCGTCGCCCCGGCGGGCGCAGCAGTGTCAGCCCCTGAACCTGCCGTCACGAACCTGTCGGGGCTCACCACAAGGAGCCCATCAGGTCTAGCCCGGCGCTATCATGCCTTGCCGGTCGCGGGTTCATATGCCGCATAGACCATGTGCGTGCCTGTGTGCTAGGAGCGAGTATGCGGGTGGGAGCCGGGCGTGCATACACCTGGAGCTCCAGGAGCCTGTGGCTACTAGCTGTCTATGAGAAATATAGAAGAAAAGCCAGCGATCCTTCGCTGCCTGCGAGCTGCACAGTTTTCCAGGTGCTCGAGTTCAGTATGCGACGACACGACGCCTCGAGCTAAATTATTCTCTTAGATATCAAGCTTAAGCAGCAGCAGCTTCACACGGGCTATTGAATGGAGCCGGGCGATGGAGTCTGGCATCATGGGGCCACGCTTGCGGGGCGAGGCCTTGCGACGCAAGGGGCCTTTGGAGCTGCCCACTTAGGTTAGCTAGTCTTCTTATCCCTGTTGTTATCTATAGCGTAACAACAGCAACGATGCAGGTGCGAACCTGTCAGCGACTTGTAATTTGTTGCGCCAAGACCTCTACGCTGCAGCGGTGCAAATTGAACCAATTCCATTCTATGGCTTTTCAGGTGGCTTCGCGCGCTTCGGTGCGCCCCTTCACGGCGGCTCGCCAGCCCCGCTCCCTTGTTGTGGTGCACGCTTCCTCGGATGCTCGCCTGCGCCTGCACAACCTGAGCCCCGAGCCCGGCAGCCGTCGCGATGAGAAGCGCAAGGGTCGTGGTTACGCTGCTGGCCAGGTGGGGAACTGGCCCAAGGCTTTTGCGGCGCAGAATGTGGGTGGCGCTCGGAGCTCACTATCGCGACCTGCTGCTTGTGTGCAATTGTAGGGTGGTACCTGCGGTTTCGGTAACCGCGGCCAGAAGGCTCGCTCGGGCCCCAGCGTGCGCCCTGGCTTTGAGGGTGGCCAGACTCCCCTCTACCGCCGCCTGCCCAAGCTGCGCGGTATTGCCGGCGGTAGGTCACATAGCACAGCGTTAACTGCATGGAGGACTGGAGCGTTTGTCGCCGCTGCGCAGCTTGAGGCTGGAGCCATTTGTGGCTGGACTCGGAAATAGGCCTGGAGCGACACAGCCGGAGCTATTACCACGCCGGCGATCGCATAGTTGTCACAAAGAATATCCAGTTCACCCTTGACGTGTTCTGGGTCGGAGGACTCAGGGCAGGGCGGAGACCTGCGAAGCCTCTCGCAATTTGACACCGGCCACCCAACAGAGCTCGAGCAGTCCATATGAACATGAAAAAGTTATGCTGGATAAGCAGTGGGAGGGGAAAGGCTACGTCCAGGGCCCTTGCACTGGTGGGGGAGGGCAGACGCTGTGCTGGGGGCCAAGAGTGCGTGCGGGGCTGACCGCCGGTTGGTTGCTTCCGCCGCACGACAGGCATGAGCGCTGGCCTGCCCGACTTCGTGGTGGTGAACCTGGATGACCTGGAGAAGCACTTCAACGCTGGCGAGGACGTGACCCTGGCTGCCGTGAAGGAGAAGGTGAAGAGCATCAGCGGCCGTGATGCTTCCCTACCCCTGAAGGTGAGTGCATGCGGCGCAGTTGGAGGGGCGGCTCGGCTACTTTATTCCCGAACGCAGTTGGGGTGCAGGTAATTGGAAGATGCAGAGACAACTTGGAAGCTACATGAGGATGCCTACTGAGTTCCAGCGTGGGTGCTACAGCGGAGCGTGGGCGGCGTGGGAGGTGCCAACCCACGCAAAGCGAATGGTTAGATCTGTATGGCGTTGTGTGTTAACATGCACCCCCTCCTCCGCCGTCGCGCCGCACCGCCCATCAGGTGCTGGGCACTGGCAGCCTCACCAAGTCGCTGAACGTGCACGCCGCCGCTTTCTCGGAGTCCGCCAAGGCTGCCATTGAGGCTGCCGGTGGCAAGGCCGAGGTGCTGGCTGCTAAGGCCAAGTGGACCAAGAAGGTGGGCGGGAACGTAGACTGTGTGTATAGGCATGATGACAGGGGGGTTCGGACTCAGACCAGGGCGGGTATGGGCACCAGAGCCCTGGGCCTGGCTGTGGAATTGCGCTTGCAGCATTTGGATGCGATCCAGGCTGACCGGCTTCATCCCGGTTGAAAGCTACCAAGCATGATTTACAAGCACTGACACAATGTTCAGCACTGACCAAACATATGTGCTGCGCCCTCGTCTTGGATGCTGCTGGGCTACAGGCGCACAAGGCCCTGGTGAGTTATCTGTGCACAGCAGGGTCGGTCAAATACAGGGCCGGTTATCTCGGGAACGGAGTATTGCCAGAACTTTGTACTGTGGCTTTACAGCTGCCTGGTTGGCTATTCTTAGTAATTTGTTTGATGTAATCGCTCACGGCGGTGTGTCTATGCCATAATCCTCAGGTCGCGGACATGGCTGCTAAGGGCATGGATTACGAGAAGGAGAAGCTGAAGAAGCGGATCGATAACCTGAAGGCGAAGGGCATGTTCGTGGAGCGCGTGCCGAAGGCGAAGCCCGCCGCCGCCGCTGGCAAGAAGAAGTAAGCGCGTCGGCGCCATAGAGCAAGCACGCGCGTGACAGCTGAAGCCTCACGGTGCACAGTTCTTGTGGAGGCGTTGCTAGGTGGATGGCCACAAGCAGGATTGGGGGATTGTTGTGAGTTTTGCACGGGCACGTTGCGCTGTGCGTTTGAAGGGCACGCCGGCAGAACACGCGCCTGGCGTACGGGGCAGAGTGGTCGCAGCATGGGTGCGTACCCAGAGCATGAAAAGACCCTGCACGCGTACGGACTGGCGCCTGATGCCACCAGGCTTCGGTAGATTGAGGTGGATGTCGGCATGTTTGCACGACGGCGAGCCTCTCATGTGGTGTTGGCAGGCATCACCCTAGCTCGGCAATTTTGGGATGTGAGCCGGCTGGGTTGTTTGCCAGGAGGACCGATGAGTCGTTAGTTTGGGGGTTTTAGTCTGGGCGGAGGACTTCCTTTGATAAGGTGTGGAGATCAGGCTGGAATGGTGGACGAGGGTGAATGAAGGGCGTCGCAGTGCGCTGGCGTCGGGTTCACCTTGTAACGTAAAATTGCAAGCGCCATGCTCTTCATTCATGCGAGGCTGAACCCAGCACAGCGAACACAGGATGCCGTAGATAATGAACGGAGGCCCGCCCGACATTTGGGGAGGTGCGCTACGCAACGACATGTGTCGTCCGCAGTTTCGTACCTGGGTTGGGGCGTAGAACTATGTGACCTGCTGTTAGACTTCAACGTGCATGTTCGCCATCTCGCATGATGGCAGGAAGAGCGTGTGCCAGCCACTACCAAAGCAAGTCGCATTACGGCCGGCTTTGCAGCGCCAACGTAATGGGTGATTCCGCACATCAAACGAACGTATCAAGCAAATGGTTGACTGCATTCCTGCGACTTGCCCCATACCGTACATGTGTAGGCCAGGACCAGACTGTGCCGTTGGTACGCATGAAGTGAGGGCGCTGCCCCGTGTTGGGCCTTCGGGCCAGGACCAGATTGTTCCGCAGGCACGCAAAGACGCCCAGTCACGTCCACGCGGCGGGGGCTACCCTGTTTCGCGGCGTGCGAAATGAGTGGTGTTTCTGTTTGATGCGGATGACGGCAGACCACTGGCCTGTCCGCGCCGTGTCATGCGGGGGCACCACCGCCCAAAGACCTAAAAGCATTGCTTCTTGGACTTGCAACGTTGAAGCTGTACGGTGTGGCTGTGGCGGGTCATGCGCCCGGGTGTCTGACTTGGTTTCGACGCACTGTGCGTGGAGTTGCCGGACTAAGGACCTGAGAGCGGGCAGCAAAACCTGGCGGTGGTTTCTGGTCACAGGGTGGATCCCTCTGGCTTATGTCAGCCCAGGGCCAGGGCTCGCACTGCGGCTATCCTACGGCTGTACAGTACACTGTTACCAGGTGATGTAAGCATGTGACCCATTCCTGGCCGAACAAGCGTGCCATGGTGCTGCTGGTGCCCCGGGGAAAATCCGGAACGTGAAAGGGTGAGGGCGGGATGAGGGCGAGGGCGAGGGGACGGCACCCTGACGGCGTGCTCTACCGTGCTCATGCACGCAAGAGTCCAATTTTGCTCCGACAGCCAGCCCAGTGCCTCAGCGAATCATTGCTATGTAGGATGTAAGTTTATGGCCTATTAAACCTTTATCTGGGCTGCAGCCAAGAAGAATGTGGGAAGACGGGCTGCCCACGGCGACCTCCAAAACGCAGAATGCACTTGAGAAAAAGCTTTTGCCTTTTTATCAGGACTTAGAGGGAATCCAGGACGCTGAAGAAATCCACGACTTTTTGGTGCTGCATCGCGAAAACCACGTCGCCTACCTGCATAGCGGGCTTGGACAGCTGAGCTCTGGGTTTGCAGTGCTGGATGCGAGCCGCACGTGGATTGTTTACTGGCTGGTTCACTCGCTGGCACTGCTCGGAGCCCCGCTTCCGAAAGACGTGACGGCGGACGATATTGCCGCATTCCTGCAAAGCTGCCAGCATCCCGAAGGAGGATACGGAGGTGGCCCGATGCAACTGGCGCACCTGGCGCCCACCTACGCGGCTGTCGCGGCAGCGCTGACCGTTGGCGGGAAGGCGCTGGCCTCCATCGACCGCACTGCCGTGCGCAACTTCCTGCTGCGGATGTGCATCCCTCCGGAGCAGGGAGGTGGATTCAGCGTGCATAAGGGTGAGATCATGCCCGGCGGGCGGCAAAGCGCGCCGGGCAGTGGAGAACTGCTGGGCACTGCATGCCGGTCGCCCATGGGTCACACGAAGTACACATCACACGCTGCGGCGCTGCTGGCCGCAGCCGGCACGGCAGAGAGGCAGCTGCCTCGTACCTTTGCATCCTTGAATGACCCTATGCACCGCCGCCCCGCTTCACTGCCACGGCGCCCACGAACACCACGCGCCTGTCTCGCACCGTCGTGTCCCACCCGCCTTGCCCTCGCGCGCTGTCGGCCTCGCAGCCGCCGCGCCCAGGCCGCAACCCGCGCCCCCTTGACCCCTGCCGCCGCGCGCGACGCCGACCCTCACAGGCGGGGAGGGCGACCTGCGCGCCTGCTACACGGCCATGGCGGTGGCGCACATGCTGGGGCTGGACGCCGACAAGCCGGCGCTGGCGGCGCGCAGCGGGCTGGCGGCGTATGTGCGCGCGTGCCAGGTGGGGTGGGGTTCCATGCATGTTAACTTTATTGACGGGGGAGGGGGAGCGGGTTCCATGCATTTAGGTTGAGAAGAGTAGGTGTAGACATGCAGGCACGGTACAGCAGGGGGTGGGGGAGGGATAGTTGGATTCCAGAACCCAAAGCAAACCAACCGAGTGAACCCGGACCAGCCATCCAGCCGGGGCATTCGCGGAGGTGCGACGGGGGGAGGGGTGGTGGAGGTACACCCGTGTGGGAAAAACGGCTAGAACATGCAGGGCGGGTTTAGAGTGGTATATGCGTGTGTGTTTAGGAAGGGGTTAGGGAGCGGCATGCAGCCAGGCACACGCCGCCTCACATATGCTCCCCGCCGTGCATGCAGTGCTTAAGCCCATGCTCGTTACCTCACCCCTGCCGCCTGATCGTGGCCACCTTACCCTTGTGCCCGCACTTCTAATCATACCTGAGATCTTCAGCGCCGAATAGCAGCCATGCAACGTCAGTGCATGGCACTTCTTCCTTGCACACGGGCGCATGTGCCTCGTGGCATCAGCAACGCCAACACCACCTCCACCGCCAACCGCGCTGCTGCTGCACCCCTCCCTTACCATTGGTCGAATCAGTCTATGGAATGAACTGCCCTGCTGGCACACTCGGTTTCTTCAATCGTCAAATGCTGGATTGGAAATGAACCAAGCCCCCGCCCCTCTTTCCTCCCTTCCTCCCTCCCTCCCTCCCTCCCTCCCTCTACCAGACGTACGAGGGCGGCCTGGGTGGCGAGCCGGGCAACGAGGCGCACGGCGGCTACACCTTCTGTGGCGTGGCGGCGCTGGTGCTGGCGGGGGGCCCCGCGCTGCTGGCGGCCACACTGGACGTGCCGCGCCTGCTGCACTGGCTGGTGCACCGGCAGGCGCGTAGAGGGAGCGGGGCGGGCGGGGAGAGAGGGGGGTGAGGTGGTTTATTCCAGAACCCAAAGCAAAGCAGGGCTGTTTTATGCCAGCCCAAGCTGCACCAAGCCCGATGCAAAAGGAGCGAGGAGGAGAGCGCGGCCTAGGCCTTGTCAGCGGAGAGACACTCAAGAGTCAAGGGGCGAGAGGGGGTTTGAGGAGAGGGGCGGGGGCAGAAGGAGCGGGGAGTTCGCTCCTAGGTTCGGCGTTCCCACCCCCTGTCCCCCTCGCGCATTGCCCCCGCCCACCTGACTCCCGTGCCTGACTCCAGTCCTCCTCACTCTAACCGCCCACGCACCCCGCAGGGCGCTATGGAGGGTGGCTTCAACGGCCGCACCAACAAGCTAGTGGACGGCTGCTACAGGTGGGGTGGGGTGGGGTGGGGTGGGGTGGGGTGGGGTGGGGTGGGGTGGGGTGGGGTGGGGTGGGGTGGGGTGGGATGGGGGGGGGTTAGTTCATTCCAGTTCAAACCAAAGCAAACCAACCGGGGGGAACGGAGGGGCGGGCGGGCTCCTTGGGTCTCGACCCACATCGACCCCTGCAAGGCATCGGGAACGCGGGGAGGGAGGGGAGCATGGAGCTGAGGCGTCTGTACGAATGGGTACGAATGGGAATGGGTGCTTGGCTGCTGTGGGGCGACACGCATGCCGCGACGCCCGCCCGCGCATGGGCCGCTGACGCCGCCTGTGCACGTGTGCGTCGCCTGTCGTTTTCAATGGCTCCCGCCTACAGCTTCTGGCAGGGCGGCGTGTTTCCGCTGCTGGCGGCGCTGCCGCCGTCGGCACTGCGGCCACCGCCGGTGAGGCAGCGCTGTGAGGGGCCACGGGGCCTGGTGGTGGGGGTGGGAAGTGGGGGTGGGGGAAGTAGGAATGGGTGTGGGGATGGTGGAGGTGGTTATTGGTAAGCCATTCCCTCGGGGGCTGGTAGTGGCCGTGGAGGGCTGCGCCTGGAAAGCCTGACTGACAGGAAGAAAGAGGTTGACTGGCGCGTGCTGTGGCGGCAGGGACGCACGCTAGCTGCTTGAACCAGCCTGCCCGCCTCCTCGCCTGCCTGTGTGAGGGCGTCCGCGCTTCATGCCTGCCTGCCTGCTGCAGGTGGCGGCGGCCTCCGCGGCGGGGCCGGAGGTGCAGGTGCTGCCGGCGCCCATGATGGGCGCGTCGCCGCCCTTTGAGCTGGTGCGGCCCGGGAAGGCGGGGCGTGAGGGAGGTCACGGAAATGCTCAACCACCCGCGCTTCAAAGGGCAGTTGCAGAGGGCATGGACGGTAGTTGCAGACGCGATGACTTATTCCGCCGCCCCAACCCCCCCCCTTCGTCATTAAATTAACATGCATGGAACCCCCTGCCCCGGCCTCCTCCACCGTCCTCCACACCCGCCTAGCCCAAACTGTACCCAAACTCACACCCAACCCAACCCCAGGCCGAGGAGGAGATGCACGGCCGCATGCACGCCTACGAGACGCTGCGTGCGCGCGCGTTGGAGGCCAGCGAGGCGGCGGACAGCGCACTGCAGGGGGCGGCGGCGCGGCACAGCGCGCACAAGGCGCGGGCGGCGCGCGAGCTGCTTGACCAGGCGGCTAAGGCGCACGAGGTGGGGGCTCGGGTGTGTGTGGGGGGGGGGGGGTAGCCACCCATGGATGGTGTTTAATCAATAATGGGGGGAGTTTATTCCAGAAACCAGAAGCGAAACGACCAAGCGAAACCAAGCCAAATGCATAAGAGGCTGGGGGTAAATAAATGCCAGAAACCAAAGCGGGTGCGTTAGAGATCACAAAGCGGGTGTGTGTGTGTGGGGGGGGGGGGGTAGTTCATTTCAAAAACCAGAAGCAAAACGACCAAGAGAACCCGAACCAACCAGCCCAACCCAGAGCGCCCAGAGGGGGGTAGCCATCCATCGGATGGTGTTTATCAAATGGTTGTGAAGTGCCGATGGGGGGGTAGTTCATTCCAAACCCAAGCAAGAATCCATAGACCATGGGGGGTAGCTATCCGCGTTCCCAATAAGGTTCGAGAGAGGGGGGCCTCGCGGGGCGTTCGCAGGGGGCGAGTATAAGGCGCCAATGCGGACGGAGCGCAACGGAGCGCACTTAGCTGCCAGGGCGTACACACGTGACGTCTTTCATTTGTTTTCTCCCTTGTGAACTCTAACACACACACACGCATGCATGCACGCACGCACGCACGCACCCAGGCGGGCGAGGCGGCCACCACCCAGATGGCCTGCATCAACGTGTCCGCCTTCAACATATGCCCGCCGCCCGACCCCGAGGCGCTCATCGCACAGGTGCGGCTGGCTCGGTGTGTTGCGCTATGAGGGCCTTGCAGATCTGGGTTTGGGTCTGGGTCTGGCTGCATGTGCGGCCTGAGCCGGTGTGCCGAAATGGCGGAGACGGCTGCGGTGGTGGTGCGGTGCAATGGCGCGCGTGCGGCGGAGCAGTGTGTCCCATTGGGTGAGCCAACGGTTTGGCGTGCGGCTCCCTTGTGCCGGCTCCCTTACCACAGGAGCAGCAGTACGCGGCGCACGCCGCCTACGCGGCCGCGGTGGCGGCGGGCACGCCGCCGCAGCTGCCCGAGGGCGTGGCGCCGCCGCCGCCCGCGCCGCCACCGCCTCTGTGCAACTACGAGGCTCTGCAGCTGTGGATCTTAAAGTGAGCGGCGCGTGATGGCTGCACGCTGGGGGCCAGGAAGTTGTTTTTGACGCTCACATAGGAGGGATGCACTCACATAGGAGGGATGCACTCACATAGGAGGGATGTGGGATGCGTGCACAGTGCGTAGCCAGAGCCAGGCAGCTTCACAGGCTCCACGCTACCTGCGATCAGGCATCACAAGCAGCGCAAGTTCCTTTCTTCTCATGCCTCGTTGCCGCTGCTGTGATCCTAATGCCATACTCCGCTACTACACGCACATCGCCAGCTGACAAGCCGCACGTGCTACCCCCGTGCTTCTGGTTGTTTCTAGAATGAACTAACCCCGCCCCCCCCCCACGCACCTCCACCGCCGCCCCCACCGCCACCGCCACCGCCATGCCCACCGGCCCTCGCGCCCAGGTGCTGCCAGGCCACCAAGGGCGGCCTGCGCGACAAGCCCGGCAAGCCCGTGGACTTCTACCACACCTGCTACTGCCTCAGCGGCCTGGCGGCGGCGCAGCACGCGCCGGGCGCCGCCGTGCTGGGCCCGCGCGAGGCCAACCTGCTGGCCCGCGCCGACCCCGCCGTCAACGTGGTGGACGACAAGCTGGCGGCGGCCCGGGCGCACTTCGCCGCGCGGCCGCTGCCGCCGCTGGAGGCGGGCGCGGGCGCGGGCGCGGGCGCGGGCGCGGGCGCGGCTGTGGGAGGCGGGGCGGGGGGAGGCGGGGCGGGGGGCGCAGAGCCGATGGCGTAGTTTGGGAGCAGAGTCTGGCGAGGCTGCACAATGGAGTGCAGCAAGAGGCTGCAACATGTGTGTGGGGTATGAACAGGAAAGTCATATTGACATGCCTGAGTTACGGTGATGCAGCCTGGGGCGAGGCGGAAAGGTGAAGAGGATGGCGGGCCAAGCTAAAATGCGTGTCAAGCTAAAATGCGTGTCCAGCCCCTAAGGCCGTGCCCTAAGGCCCAGACCCACCTCTGGACCACCAGCGCAGCACACAGAAAGGCGTGGCGACCACGCAGCCAATCACTTTCCCGTTTGCAGGCTTTCAGCATAGCAGGGCTATTCGGTGAGGAATGCGCAACAGCAAAACGCTCCAGCAACATCGGCCAGCTACCTCAGTCGGTACAGTCACAGCGCGCAAGTTTTGCCTCTGTCCCGACTGCTCATGTTTTGACGGTATTTGAGGGGGTAAGATCTTCTGACACTTCAGGGACGCCGCACACCTGTTCCATTGCTTGCATCACCGAAGGGCTATTCGGTCCGCCTGGTAAACTCCTCCTCCCCGTGGTCCAACTAGATAGAGCTTGACGAGATCACGAGAGCGTTCGGAATGCGCTTTCGGAGCTTCAATCATGATAGTAATTGCAAAGGTATGGGCCCCCGAAGTTCACGGTTGGTCGACGGTCCTGGGGCACGGGAGCCCGGGAGGTCTCGCGCAAGGGGGCCCGTGTTGAGATTTCGGATTTCGGGTTTCAGGTTTAATACACCTTCAAGCACGCGCATAAGCTGCGAATGTGCAACTAAGGTGGTGTAAGACCAGGGGGGCTTGATGGAGCGCCAGGGCAAGGTTTGGGTGTGTCCCTTGGGACCTGGTGTCGTGAGTTTTTTGTCCAGCCCCCCCCCCTTTGCCTGGAGCCTGGCTGGCACAGGGGAGGCTCCCCTGGGCTGGCATAGCTGCTATCTCTGCCCATCCAAATCGGAAGCGACCCCGCTGCCTGATGATAATGACTGTCTGTATAATGAGGGGGCGAGCATAAACATGTTTGCATGTGCTCTGTCCGCAGGCACAAGCACGATGACAGCCCTTCCCCTTCACACAAATTTGTTACAACAGCAGTCAGAGTGGCAGTGCCACTACGTAGTTAAGCAATGAAACAATGCACGCGCCACCAGCTCACGTGGTCATAGAAAAGCCGTTTCCCTTATACCGATGTGCATCCCCGGTACAAAACTGGGCGGCCACAGCACTGCAAATCACATCTCTGCATCAACACACTTCCAACTTTCACAAGCTATATATGGCAGCATCATCCTGACGTTCAGAGCGCAAGATGCATGCAATTGTTAAGGTGAGGCGATGCGAACTGAGGTGGACACAAGCGCTATACGGTATGCGAACTCAATATCCAGTGCTGTGCTGAACTGAGGTAACCAGGTAACATGCGGGTCAACACGCATCTACAACTGCTTGACAAAGACGTATGAACACGCAAACACGCATGTCGGCAGCACACTCGACCCAGCTGTCACTCCATTGGAACACAGGCCAGTTGGGTTCTGTTTCTGTACTTTCGTTGCCACGCACATGCTGCCATTACTCATGGCCCACATAACCTATCATCACAACATACTGTACTCAACGTCTATCTATCTACTTAGCTGACTATCTCCTCATGCTGAGTTGAGGTAGGCGGGATGATGCTCGGTTTGAGAATGGTGTGGAATCCAAACACGAAGAGTGTCATACATTGGAGCTAAGTTAAGCAGCCCGGTCTGAGTCCATCAGGGCCCGCCGGCGCAGCTCCACCACCTCCGTGTCCACAACCACGACCTCAGAGGGGTCAGACGAAGCGAGCAGGTCCCCGGTGGGGCAGCAGCTCTCGTCGAGGCTGAAGAAGGTGAAGCGGCACCAGTCGCCGCCTCCGTAGCAGAAGTCGGCCAGCGAGGCGCAGGGCTCGGTGAGGATGACGCAGAGGGGCATGCCGTCCGGCACGTCCTGCTTCTCCAGGCCCAGACCCGTCAGCTTGAAGGTCGTGTACGTCTCGCCACTGCGCAGCAGGACCGCACGATATGAGTCCCAGCAAAGCATGCACTTGGCGTGTGAGTCAGCGTTTCATGAGTCGATAGACCAGGGACACTATGTGAACAAGCGCGTCTAAGCGCGGCTGGCTTACTTGTACTCGTTCTGAGCGAAGGACCACGGATAACTGCGGCCCGCCAGCAGTGCCAGCTTGACCGAAGTTCGGCACTGGTTCTCCTGTAGTGCAGGGCGTGTAAATAACGTTGGCACGCGCGGGTTTCCTCTAGAATGTTCCAAGAGCCTTCCAGCCGTTACTGACCATTTTGCACATGTGATCGCCAGTCAGACTCACCACAGACAGCTCTATCTTCTTGATGCCCATGCCGCAGCACTGGGACTTGGAGTCGCAGCCAACCACCTGGATGTGAAAGCAGTGCCGCACACGGTCCCTGCCGTCAGCCAAGGCGGGCAGGGGAGTGCTGCTGTCGTACACCAGGCGATACGGCGTGGGCTTGAGCGCGCGCTTCTTGCAGGCGCAGAAGGGGAAGCCGTAAGGTTCGTCGCGCGGCGGCTGCGGAGGTGGGGGCGAGGGCGGGTTGGGGGCACGCTTGCTGGGCGTGGCCGGACTGCGGCGCCTGGGCGGCGGCGGCCGGGCCAAAGGCTCGGACGGCGCCGGGGGAGGCACTGCAGGGTTGCGGGAGCTGGGGTTCGCAGGCCGGCGAGTGCGTGGTGGTGGCGGCGAGGCAACCGGCGGTGGAGGCAGGCAGTTCTCGACGTTCCAGCCGGTGGTGCCGGGCCGCGGCAGGCGCATGCTCCACAAGCACTGCATGCAGTTGCGAGGAGGGCGGGTGCTCGTCAAGCAAAGATAGCTGAAGAAGTGAAAGGGCTTGAAGCGCTTCACCGCTGTTGTGAAGCACAACGCATTCGTGCACACATGGAAACGCACCTCATTGTCGACAGCGTCGTTGCCCTGGCACCCTGCGGAGCCTCCCAAGGCTTTGTCACGTGGCGCGGAGCACACCGCGTCCAGCCCCTGAAGCGTCATGGTAACGTTGGTGCGGCGTGTGCACCGCGCGTTTCCGCTCTTGACCGAGAACAGCACCTCGGTTGGCTCCATGTCATTCGCCGCCCAGCGCATGAGCTGGCAGTAGCGGCGCTGCGGCTGCCATGGTTGCAGCAGGGACGTGCCGCCACTGGTCAACGAGCCATCCGAGGTCAGCACGCTCGACAGCTCGTCGCCAGCGCACACGTAATCAATGGGGTTGGTGGCGTTGAGCGCACAGGAGGAGCCCGGGCGCGGCCACACCAGACAGGCCTGGCAGTACAGGAAGCCGCCGCGCCAATAGCACTCGGAGGAGTCGTAGTCGAGGTCCATGCACGCGCCTGAAAAGCCATGCACATGGGCGTACCGTACGGCGAAAAGAGTCGTACAAGTGCAAGGCATCAATACTGCGGCATAGGACAAGCGGTGATAACAAAGACCTACCTTGCGTGTTGCAGCTCAGACCGGAGTTGCCGGGAAGCTGAGTGGTAGGGCCGGTGAGCTTGCACGTTGAATTAGCAGGTGGCGTCGGGGGGAAGGGAGGCAGCGGTGGATTGCGGCGCAGGACGGGAGCGCCAGGGCGCTTCGGAGGTGGTGGCAAGGCGGGCTCTTCCGGTGGGATGCAGCCGGTTGGACCATTCCACTCGGGGCCGTCAGGGCGTGGCACCATGATCGTCCACAAGCACTCGTTGTAGATGGTGCCTGCGACATAGAGGCCATCCAGCGCGAGCTTACACACGAACCCGTTGCGCAGGCATCCAGGGGTGCAGAAAGGGCCATTGCATTGCCTTCCTAAACAGCCAGTCGGCTTTCATTGCCACCTGACGCACCGTCGTTAGACGCGCAGCCGGCAACGGTGCCCGATGGAAAGAAGCGCGGGCCAGTGCACGTGGCCGATAGGCCGCGGAGGGTCACCATGATTTCCGCCCCTGAGGAACCTGCCACACAGGTCTTGTCTCCACTCCGAACGGAAAAGAGCACCGGCTGCGTGGCAAAGTTGCCATCAGCCCATCGCACCCACTGGCAGTACTTGGTGTCGTTGCCGCCAGGCAGCCATGGCGACACCTGAAGAGCATCATGTCAGCGGTTATCCAAGGTGCCAGGATGCGGTTTACAGCAAACCACCTGTTGCTTGCTGCTCCACTCGCTCTAAGGCTACACACTTCGTGTTACACTGAAACTTGCCTGATTAATGCCACCCGGTACCGGCACTCCACCCGCGCCCTCGATAGCCGTTCCCAAACGGTCTGACGCGCAAATGGTATCAATTCCCAAAGTCCCTGTGGTGTTTGCTCCATCACCCTGGCGTGGGCGACCACGCGCAGGCGGCGGAGGCGATGCTCGCAGAAGCGCACAGGTGCTGTTGAGGCAAGGGCAGCATGCATGGGAATGCACCACACGCATAAGTGGTCGTTAGACGAATGTAACACGTCGATGCGCTTGCAAAGCATACACGCTCAAAGTTGTAAGCCTCAGGTCCACACACCTGCCCTCGCGCGGCCATCTCAAGCAGGCCTGGCAGTATAGGAAGCGCCGGCCGCCCTCGTAGCGGTACATGCACTTCTTGGCGTCCAAGGTCGCGTCAACACATGTCGCTTGATCTCCACACGCGCGGGGCGGAGGTGTGTCCAGGCGCGTGGTGTCACCCTGGTTGTAGCACTCGCTAGGCGGCGGCGGAGGCGCGGAAGGAACAGCAGGAATGGATGGAAAGGGAGGGAGGGGCGGTGCACGATCACCTCCCTGACCAGGTGAACGGGGAATTGGCCGTGGTGGAGGTGAAGGCGCATTCGGGGGTGGTGGAAAGGGCGGCGGGAGGCCTGGGGGTGGTGGAGAGGGAGCGTTGGGTGGCGGCGGTGATGGTGGTGGTGGCACCCCAGGTGGTGGCGGTGGTGGCACCCCAGGTGGTGGCGGTGGTGGGGGAGGGGGCGAGCTGTCAGGTGGCGGAGGCGGAGGTGGAGGTGGTGGGCTACCAGACACAATGGCTTGAGGGGGAGGCGAAGGAGCGTCCGGTGGGGGCGGCGGCGGTGGAGACTCCGGTGGGGGCGGAGAGGGCGGTGGTGGGGGAGGCAAGCCTGGCTGAGGTGGTGGCGACGGCGGAGGTGAGGTCGGCGCATCTGGGGGCGGAGGAGGGGGCGGAGAAGGCGGCTCAGGGCTGGGCGGCATCGCATTGGGAAGCGTAGGCGGCGGGGACGGAGGAGGCGGCGACGGAGGGTCAGGGCTGGGAGGCGGCGCGTTGGGCGGAGGAGGTGGCGGAGACGGAGGAGGCGGCGACGGCGGCTTAGGGCTGGGCGGCGGCACGTTGGGTGGAGGAGGCGGCGGGGACGGAGGAGGCGGAGAAGGCGGCTCAGGGCTGGGCGGCTGTGAATCAGGCGGCAGAGGAGGCGGGGACGGAGGTGGCGGCGAAGGCGGCGCAGGGCTGGGCGGCGGCGCGTTGGGTGGAGGAGGAGGCGGGGACGGAGGTGGCGGAGAAGGCGGCTCAGGGCTGGGTGGTTGCGAATCAGGCGGAAGAGGAGGCGGGGACGGAGGTGGCGGCGAAGGCGGCTCAGGGCTGGGAGGCGGCGCGTTGGGTGGAGGAGGTGGCGGGGACGGAGGTGGCGGCGACGGCGGCGCAGGGCTGGGCGGCGGCGCGTTGGGTGGAGGAGGAGGCGGGGATGGAGGTGGCGGCGAAGGCGGCTCAGGGCTGGGCGGCGGCGCGTTGGGTGGAGGAGGAGGCGGGGACGGAGGTGGCGGCGAAGGCGGCTCAGGGCTGGGCGGCGGCGCGTCCGGCGGAGGAGGAGGCGGGGATGGAGGTGGCGGCGAAGGCGGCTCAGGGCTGGGTGGTTGCGAATCAGGCGGAGGAGGAGGCGGGGATGGAGGTGGCGGCGAAGGCGGCTCAGGGCTGGGCAGCGGCGCGTTGGGTGGAGGAGGAGGCGGGGATGGAGGTGGCGGCGAAGGCGGCTGAGGGCTGGGAGGCAGCGCGTTGGGCGGAGGAGGTGGCGGGGATGGAGGTGGCGGCGAAGGCGGCTCAGGGCTGGGCGGCGGCGCGTTGGGTGGAGGAGGAGGCGGGGATGGAGGTGGCGGAGAAGGCGGCTCAGGGCTGGGTGGTTGCGAATCAGGCGGAGGAGGAGGCGGGGATGGAGGTGGCGGCGAAGGCGGCTCAGGGCTGGGCGGCGGCGCGTTGGGTGGAGGAGGAGGCGGGGATGGAGGTGGCGGCGAAGGCGGCTCAGGGCTGGGAGGCAGCGCGTTGGGCGGAGGAGGAGGCGGGGATGGAGGTGGCGGCGAAGGCGGCTGAGGGCTGGGCGGCGGCGCGTTGGGTGGAGGAGGAGGCGGGGATGGAGGTGGCGGAGAAGGCGGCTCAGGGCTGGGCGGCGGCACGTCCGGCGGAGGAGGAGGCGGGGACGGAGGTGGCGGCGAAGGCGGCTCAGGGCTGGGCGGCGGCGCGTCCGGCGGAGGAGGCGGCGGGGACGAAGGTCGTGGCGAAGGCGGCGCAGGGCTGGGCGTCGGCTCGTCCGGCGTAGGAGGAGGCGGAGACGGTGGAGGTGGTGAAGGCGGCTCAGGGCTGGGCGGCAGCGTGTCGGGTGGAGGAGGAGGCGGGGACGGAGGAGGCGGCGAAGGCGGCTCAGGGCTGGGCGGCGGCGTGTCGGGTGGAGGAGGAGGCGGGGACGGAGGTGGCGGGGACGGCGGCTCAGGGCTGGGCGGCGGCGCATCAGGCGGCAGAGGAGGCGGGGATGGAGGTGGCGGCGAAGGAGGCTCAGGGCTGGGAGGCGGCGCGTCCGGCGGAGGAGGCGGCGGGGTCGAAGGTCGTGGCGAAGGCGGCGCAGGGCTGGGCGTCGGCTCGTCCGGCGTAGGAGGAGGCGGAGACGGTGGCGGTGGCGAAGGCGGCTCAGGGCTGGGAGGCGGCGCGTCCGGCGGAGGAGGAGGCGGGGACGGAGGTGGCGGCGAAGGCGGCCCGGGGCTGGGCGGCGGCGCATCAGGCGGAGGAGGAGGCGGGGACGGAGGTGGCGGGGACGGCGGCTCAGGGCTGGGCGGCTGCGCGTCCGGCGGAGGAGGAGGCGGGGACGGAGGTGGCGGCGAAGGCGGCTCAGGGCTAGGCGGCGGCACGTCCGGCGGAGGAGGAGGCGGAGACGGTGGAGGCGGGGACCGCGGCTCAGGGCTGGGTGGCGGCGCGTCCGGCGGAGGAGGAGGCGGGGACGGAGGTGGCGGCGAAGGCGGCTCAGGGCTGGGCGGCGGCACGTTGGGTGGAGGAGGAGGCGGGGACGGAGGTGGCGGGGACGGCGGCTCAGGGCTGGGCGGCGGCGCGTCCGGCGGCGGAGGAGGCGGGGACGGAGGTGGCGGCGAAGGAGGCTCAGGGCTGGGAGGCGGCGCGTCCGGCGGAGGAGGCGGCGGGGTCGAAGGTCGTGGCGAAGGCGGCGCAGGGCTGGGCGTCGGCTCGTCCGGCGTAGGAGGAGGCGGAGACGGTGGCGGTGGCGAAGGCGGCTCAGGGCTGGGCGGCGGCGCGTCCGGCGGAGGAGGAGGCGGGGATGGAGGTGGCGGAGAAGGCGGCTCAGGGCTGGGAGGCGGCGCGTCCGGCGGAGGAGGAGGCGGGGACGGAGGTGGCGGCGAAGGCGGCTCAGGGCTGGGCGGCGGCGCGTCCGGCGGAGGAGGAGGCGGGGACGGAGGTGGCGGCGAAGGCGGCTCAGGGCTGGGCGGCTGCGCATCCGGCGGAGGAGGAGGCGGGGACGGAGGTGGCGGCGAAGGCGGCTCAGGGCTGGGAGGCGGCGCGTCCGGCGGAGGAGGAGGCGGGGATGGAGGTGGCGGAGACGGCGTCCCAGGGCTGGGCGGCGGCACGTCCGGCGGAGGAGGAGGCGGGGACGGAGGTGGCGGCGAAGGCGGCTCAGGGCTGGGCGGCTGCGCGTCCGGCGGAGGAGGAGGCGGGGACGGAGGTGGCGGGGACTGCGGCTCAGGGCTGGGCGGCGGCGCATCAGGCGGAGGAGGAGGCGGGGACGGAGGTGGCGGCGAAGGAGGCTCAGGGCTGGGAGGCGGCGCGTCCGGCGGAGGAGGCGGCGGGGTCGAAGGTCGTGGCGAAGGCGGCGCAGGGCTGGGCGTCGGCTCGTCCGGCGTAGGAGGAGGCGGAGACGGTGGCGGTGGCGAAGGCGGCTCAGGGCTGGGCGGCGGCGCGTCCGGCGGAGGAGGAGGCGGGGATGGAGGTGGCGGAGAAGGCGGCTCAGGGCTGGGAGGCGGCGCGTCCGGCGGAGGAGGAGGCGGGGACGGAGGTGGCGGCGAAGGCGGCTCAGGGCTGGGCGGCGGCGCGTCCGGCGGAGGAGGAGGCGGGGACGGAGGTGGCGGCGAAGGCGGCTCAGGGCTGGGCGGCGGCGCATCCGGCGGAGGAGGAGGCGGGGACGGAGGTGGCGGCGAAGGCGGCTCAGGGCTGGGAGGCGGCGCGTCCGGCGGAGGAGGAGGCGGGGATGGAGGCGGCGGAGACGGCGTCCCAGGGCTGGGCGGCGGCACGTCCGGCGGAGGAGGAGGCGGGGACGGAGGTGGCGGCGAAGGCGGCTCAGGGCTGGGCGGCTGCGCGTCCGGCGGAGGAGGAGGCGGGGACGGAGGTGGCGGGGACTGCGGCTCAGGGCTGGGCGGCGGCGCATCAGGCGGAGGAGGAGGCGGGGACGGAGGTGGCGGCGAAGGCGGCTCAGGGCTAGGCGGCGGCACGTCCGGCGGAGGAGGAGGCGGGGACGGTGGAGGCGGGGACGGCGGCTCAGGGCTGGGCGGCGGCACGTCCGGCGGAGGAGGAGGCGGGGATGGAGGTGGCGGAGAAGGCGGCTCAGGGCTGGGCGGCGGGAAGTCGGGCGGAGGAGGAGGCGGGGACGGAGGTGGCGGCGAAGGCGGCTCAGGGCTGGGCGGCTGCGCGTCCGGCGGAGGAGGAGGCGGGGACGGAGGTGGCGGCGAAGGCGGCTCAGGGCTGGGCGGCGGCGCGTCCGGCGGAGGAGGAGGCGGGGACGGAGGTGGCGGCGAAGGCGGCTCAGGGCTGGGCGGCGGCGTGTCGGGTGGAGGAGGAGGCGGGGACGGAGGTGGCGGGGACCGCGGCTCAGGGCTGGGCGGCGGCGCGTCCGGCGGAGGAGGAGGCGGGGACGGAGGTGGCGGCGAAGGCGGCTCAGGGCTAGGCGGCGGCACGTCCGGCGGAGGAGGAGGCGGGGACGGTGGAGGCGGGGACCGCGGCTCAGGGCTGGGCGGCGGCGCGCCCGGCGGCAGAGGAGGCGGGGATGGAGGTGGCGGCGAAGGCGGACCAGGGCTGGGCGGCGGCGCATCAGGCGGAGGAGGAGGCGGGGACGGAGGTGGCGGCGAAGGCGGCTCAGGGCTGGGAGGCGGGAAGTCGGGCGGAGGAGGAGGCGGGGACGGTGGAGGCGGCGAAGGCGGCTCAGGGCTAGGCGGCTGCGCGTCCGGCGGAGGAGGAGGCGGGGACGGTGGAGGCGGCGAAGGCGGCTCAGGGCTGGGCGGCGGCACGTCCGGCGGAGGAGGAGGCGGGGACGGTGGAGGCGGGGACCGCGGCTCAGGGCTGGGCGGCGGCGCGCCCGGCGGCAGAGGAGGCGGGGATGGAGGTGGCGGCGAAGGCGGCCCAGGGCTGGGCGGCGGCACGTCCGGCGGAGGAGGAGGCGGGGACGGAGGTGGCGGGGACGGCGGCGCAGGGCTGGGCGGCGGCGCGTCCGGCGGAGGAGGAGGCGGGGACGGAGGTGGCGGCGAAGGCGGCTCAGGGCTGGGAGGCGGCGCGTCCGGCGGAGGAGGAGGCGGGGACGGAGGTGGCGGCGAAGGCGGCTCAGGGCTGGGAGGCGGCGCGTCCGGCGGAGGAGGAGGCGGGGACGGAGGTGGCGGCGAAGGCGGCTCAGGGTTGGGCGGCGGCACGTCCGGCGGAGGAGGAGGCGGGGACGGAGGTGGCGGCGAAGGCGGCTCAGGGCTGGGCGGCGGCGCGTCCGGCGGAGGAGGAGGCGGGGACGGAGGTGGCGGCGAAGGCGGCTCAGGGCTGGGCGGCGGCGCGTCCGGCGGAGGAGGAGGCGGGGACGGAGGTGGCGGCGAAGGCGGCTCAGGGCTGGGCGGCGGCGCGTCCGGCGGAGGAGGAGGCGGGGACGGAGGTGGCGGCGAAGGCGGCTCAGGGCTGGGCGGCGGCGCGTCCGGCGGAGGAGGAGGCGGGGACGGAGGTGGCGGCGAAGGCGGCTCAGGGCTAGGCGGCTGCGCGTCCGGCGGAGGAGGAGGCGGGGACGGAGGTGGCGGCGAAGGCGGCTCAGGGCTGGGCGGCGGCGCGTCCGGCGGAGGAGGAGGCGGGGACGGAGGTGGCGGCGAAGGCGGCTCAGGGCTGGGAGGCGGGAAGTCGGGCGGAGGAGGAGGCGGGGACGGTGGAGGCGGGGACGGCGGCTCAGGGCTGGGCGGCGGCACGTCCGGCGGAGGAGGAGGCGGGGACGGAGGTGGCGGCGAAGGCGGCTCAGGGCTGGGCGGCGGCGCGTCCGGCGGAGGAGGAGGCGGGACGGAGGTGGCGGCGAAGGCGGCTCAGGGCTGGGCGGCGGCGCGTCCGGCGGAGGAGGAGGCGGGGACGGAGGTGGCGGCGAAGGCGGCTCAGGGCTGGGCGGCGGCGCGTCCGGCGGAGGAGGAGGCGGGGACGGAGGTGGCGGCGAAGGCGGCTCAGGGCTGGGCGGCGGCGCGTCCGGCGGAGGAGGAGGCGGGGACGGAGGTGGCGGCGAAGGCGGCTCAGGGCTGGGCGGCGGCGCGTCCGGCGGAGGAGGAGGCGGGGACGGAGGTGGCGGCGAAGGCGGCTCAGGGCTGGGCGGCGGCGCGTCCAGCGGAGGAGGATGCGGAGACGGAGGTGGCGGGGACGGCTGCTCAGGGCTGGGAGGCGGCGCGTCCGGCGGAGGAGGAGGCGGGGACGGAGGTGGCGGCGAAGGCGGCTCAGGGCTGGGCGGCGGCGCGTCCAGCGGAGGAGGATGCGGAGACGGAGGTGGCGGGGACGGCTGCTCAGGGCTGGGAGGCGGCGCGTCCGGCGGAGGAGGAGGCGGGGACGGAGGTGGCGGCGAAGGCGGCTCAGGGCTGGGCGGCGGCGCGTCCGGCGGAGGAGGAGGCGGGGACGGAGGTGGCGGCGAAGGCGGCTCAGGGCTGGGCGGCGGCGCGTCCAGCGGAGGAGGAGGCGGAGACGGAGGTGGCGGGGACGGCTGCTCAGGGCTGGGAGGCGGCGCGTCCGGCGGAGGAGGAGGCGGGGACGGTGGTGGCGGCGAAGGCGGCTCAGGGCTGGGCGGCGGCACGTCCAGCGCGGGGGTGGGCGGCTTCGGCGACGGAGGCTGCACGCCAGGCGCAGGGCTGGGAGGCGCGGGCGACGGCGGGGGCACGTCCAGCGCGGGGCTGGGCGGCGCCGGCGACGGAGGCTGCACGCCAGGCGCAGGGCTGGGAGGCGCGGGCGACGGCGGGGGCACGTCCAGCGCGGGGGTGGGCGGCTCCGGCGACGGAGGCTGCACGCCAGGCGCAGGGCTGGGAGGCGCGGGCGACGGCGGGGGCACGTCCAGCGCGGGGCTGGGCGGCGCAGGCGACGGAGGCTGCACGCCAGGCGCAGGGCTGGGAGGCGCAGGCGACGGCGGCGGCACGTCCAGCGCGGGGCTGGGCGGCGCAGGCGACGGAGGCTGCACGCCAGGCGCAGGGCTGGGAGGCGCGGGCGACGGCGGGGGCACGTCCAGCGCGGGGGTGGGCGGCTCCGGCGACGGAGGCTGCACGCCAGGCGCAGGGCTGGGAGGCGCGGGCGACGGCGGGGGCACGTCCAGCGCGGGGCTGGGCGGCGCCGGCGACGGAGGCTGCACGCCAGGCGCAGGGCTGGGAGGCGCGGGCGACGGCGGGGGCACGTCCAGCGCGGGGCTGGGCGGCGCAGGCGACGGAGGCTGCACGCCAGGCGCAGGGCTGGGAGGCGCGGGCGACGGCGGGGGCACGTCCAGCGCGGGGCTGGGCGGCGCCGGCGACGGAGGCTGCACGCCAGGCGCAGGGCTGGGAGGCGCGGGCGACGGCGGGGGCACGTCCAGCGCGGGGCTGGGCGGCGCAGGCGACGGAGGCTGCACGCCAGGCGCAGGGCTGGGAGGCGCGGGCGACGGCGGGGGCACATCCAGCGCGGGGCTGGGCGGCGCAGGCGACGGAGGCTGCACGCCAGGCGCAGGGCTGGGAGGCGCGGGCGACGGCGGGGGCACGTCCAGCGCGGGGCTGGGAGGCGCCGGCGACGGAGGCTGCACGCCAGGCGCAGGGCTGGGAGGCGCGGGCGACGGCGGGGGCACGTCCAGCGCGGGGCCTGGCGGCGCCGGCGACGGAGGCTGCACGCCAGGCGCAGGGCTGGGAGGCGCGGGCGACGGCGGGGGCACGTCCAGCGCGGGGCTGGGCGGCGCCGGCGACGGAGGCTGCACGCCAGGCGCAGGGCTGGGAGGCGCGGGCGACGGCGGGGGCACGTCCAGCGCGGGGCTGGGCGGCGCAGGCGACGGAGGCTGCACGCCAGGCGCAGGGCTGGGAGGCGCAGGTGACGGCGGGGGCACGTCCAGCGCGGGGCTGGGAGGCGCCGGCGACGGAGGCTGCACGCCAGGCGCAGGGCTGGGAGGCGCGGGCGACGGCGGGGGCACGTCCAGCGCGGGGCTGGGCGGCGCAGGCGACGGAGGCTGCACGCCAGGCGCAGGGCTGGGAGGCGCGGGTGACGGCGGGGGCACGTCCAGCGCGGGGCTGGGCGGCTCCGGCGACGGAGGCTGCACGCCAGGCGCAGGGCTGGGAGGCGCGGGCGACGGCGGGGGCACGTCCAGCGCGGGGCTGGGCGGCGCAGGCGACGGAGGCTGCACGCCAGGCGCAGGGCTGGGAGGCGCAGGTGACGGCGGGGGCACGTCCAGCGCGGGGCTGGGCGGCGCCGGCGACGGAGGCTGCACGCCAGGCGCAGGGCTGGGAGGCGCGGGCGACGGCGGGGGCACGTCCAGCGCGGGGCTGGGCGGCGCCGGCGACGGAGGCTGCACGCCAGGCGCAGGGCTGGGAGGCGCGGGTGACGGCGGGGGCACGTCCAGCGCGGGGCTGGGCGGCGCAGGCGACGGAGGCTGCACGCCAGGCGCAGGGCTGGGAGGCGCGGGCGACGGCGGGGGCACGTCCAGCGCGGGGCTGGGCGGCGCCGGCGACGGAGGCTGCACGCCAGGCGCAGGGCTGGGAGGCGCGGGCGACGGCGGGGGCACGTCCAGCGCGGGGGTGGGCGGCTCCGGCGACGGAGGCTGCACGCCAGGCGCAGGGCTGGGAGGCGCAGGTGACGGCGGGGGCACGTCCAGCGCGGGGGTAGGCGGCGCCGGCGACGGAGGCTGCACGCCAGGCGCAGGGCTGGGAGGCGCAGGTGACGGCGGGGGCACGTCCAGCGCGGGGCTGGGCGGCGCAGGCGACGGAGGCTGCACGCCAGGCGCAGGGCTGGGAGGCGCGGGCGACGGCGGGGGCACGTCCAGCGCGGGGGTGGGCGGCTCCGGCGACGGAGGCTGCACGCCAGGCGCAGGGCTGGGAGGCGCAGGTGACGGCGGGGGCACGTCCAGCGCGGGGCTGGGCGGCGCCGGCGACGGAGGCTGCACGCCAGGCGCAGGGCTGGGAGGCGCGGGTGACGGCGGGGGCACGTCCAGCGCGGGGCTGGGCGGCGCCGGCGACGGAGGCTGCACGCCAGGCGCAGGGCTGGGAGGCGCAGGTGACGGCGGGGGCACGTCCAGCGCGGGGCTGGGCGGCGCCGGCGACGGAGGCTGCACGCCAGGCGCAGGGCTGGGAGGCGCGGGCGACGGCGGGGGCACGTCCAGCGCGGGGCTGGGCGGCGCCGGCGACGGAGGCTGCACGCCAGGCGCAGGGCTGGGAGGCGCAGGCGACGGCGGGGGCACGTCCAGCGCGGGGCTGGGCGGCGCCGGCGACGGAGGCTGCACGCCAGGCGCAGGGCTGGGAGGCGCAGGTGACGGCGGGGGCACGTCCAGCGCGGGGCTGGGCGGCGCCGGCGACGGAGGCTGCACGCCAGGCGCAGGGCTGGGAGGCGCGGGCGACGGCGGGGGCACGTCCAGCGCGGGGGTGGGCGGCTCCGGCGACGGAGGCTGCACGCCAGGCGCAGGGCTGGGAGGCGCGGGCGACGGCGGGGGCACGTCCAGCGCGGGGCTGGGCGGCGCCGGCGACGGAGGCTGCACGCCAGGCGCAGGGCTGGGAGGCGCAGGTGACGGCGGGGGCACGTCCAGCGCGGGGCTGGGCGGCGCCGGCGACGGAGGCTGCACGCCAGGCGCAGGGCTGGGAGGCGCAGGTGACGGCGGGGGCACGTCCAGCGCGGGGCTGGGCGGCGCCGGCGACGGAGGCTGCACGCCAGGCGCAGGGCTGGGAGGCGCAGGTGACGGCGGGGGCACGTCCAGCGCGGGGCTGGGCGGCGCCGGCGACGGAGGCTGCACGCCAGGCGCAGGGCTGGGAGGCGCTGGCGACGGCGGGGGCACGTCCAGCGCGGGGGTGGGCGGCGCAGGCGACGGAGGCTGCACGCCAGGCGCAGGGCTGGGAGGCGCGGGCGACGGCGGGGGCACGTCCAGCGCGGGGGTGGGCGGCTCCGGCGACGGAGGCTGCACGCCAGGCGCAGGGCTGGGAGGCGCGGGCGACGGCGGGGGCACGTCCAGCGCGGGGCTGGGCGGCGCCGGCGACGGAGGCTGCACGCCAGGCGCAGGGCTGGGAGGCGCAGGCGACGGCGGGGGCACGTCCAGCGCGGGGGTGGGCGGCGCAGGCGACGGAGGCTGCACGCCAGGCGCAGGGCTGGGAGGCGCGGGCGACGGCGGGGGCACGTCCAGCGCGGGGCTGGGCGGCGCCGGCGACGGAGGCTGCACGCCAGGCGCAGGGCTGGGAGGCGCAGGTGACGGCGGGGGCACGTCCAGCGCGGGGCTGGGCGGCGCCGGCGACGGAGGCTGCACGCCAGGCGCAGGGCTGGGAGGCGCAGGTGACGGCGGGGGCACGTCCAGCGCGGGGCTGGGCGGCGCCGGCGACGGAGGCTGCACGCCAGGCGCAGGGCTGGGAGGCGCGGGCGACGGCGGGGGCACGTCCAGCGCGGGGCTGGGCGGCGCCGGCGACGGAGGCTGCACGCCAGGCGCAGGGCTGGGAGGCGCAGGCGACGGCGGGGGCACGTCCAGCGCGGGGGTGGGCGGCGCAGGCGACGGAGGCTGCACGCCAGGCGCAGGGCTGGGAGGCGCGGGCGACGGCGGGGGCACGTCCAGCGCGGGGCTGGGCGGCGCCGGCGACGGAGGCTGCACGCCAGGCGCAGGGCTGGGAGGCGCAGGTGACGGCGGGGGCACGTCCAGCGCGGGGCTGGGCGGCGCCGGCGACGGAGGCTGCACGCCAGGCGCAGGGCTGGGAGGCGCAGGTGACGGCGGGGGCACGTCCAGCGCGGGGCTGGGCGGCGCCGGCGACGGAGGCTGCACGCCAGGCGCAGGGCTGGGAGGCGCAGGCGACGGCGGGGGCACGTCCAGCGCGGGGCTGGGCGGCGCAGGCGACGGAGGCTGCACGCCAGGCGCAGGGCTGGGAGGCGCAGGCGACGGCGGGGGCACGTCCAGCGCGGGGGTGGGCGGCTCCGGCGACGGAGGCTGCACGCCAGGCGCAGGGCTGGGAGGCGCAGGTGACGGCGGGGGCACGTCCAGCGCGGGGGTGGGCGGCGCCGGCGACGGAGGCTGCACGCCAGGCGCAGGGCTGGGAGGCGCAGGCGACGGCGGGGGCACGTCCAGCGCGGGGCTGGGCGGCGCCGGCGACGGAGGCTGCACGCCAGGCGCAGGGCTGGGAGGCGCGGGCGACGGCGGGGGCACGTCCAGCGCGGGGGCTGGGCGGCGCCAGGCGACGGAGGCTGCACGCCAGGCGCAGGGCTGGGAGGCGCGGGCGACGGCGGGGGCACGTCCAGCGCGGGGCTGGGCGGCGCCGGCGACGGAGGCTGCACGCCAGGCGCAGGGCTGGGAGGCGCGGGCGACGGCGGGGGCACGTCCAGCGCGGGGCTGGGCGGCGCCGGCGACGGAGGCTGCACGCCAGGCGCAGGGCTGGGAGGCGCAGGCGACGGCGGGGGCACGTCCAGCGCGGGGCTGGGCGGCGCCGGCGACGGAGGCTGCACGCCAGGCGCAGGGCTGGGAGGCGCGGGCGACGGCGGGGGGCACGTCCAGCGCGGGGCTGGGCGGCGCAGGCGACGGAGGCTGCACGCCAGGCGCAGGGCTGGGAGGCGCGGGCGACGGCGGGGGCACGTCCAGCGCGGGGCTGGGCGGCGCAGGCGACGGAGGCTGCACGCCAGGCGCAGGGCTGGGAGGCGCGGGCGACGGCGGGGGCACGTCCAGCGCGGGGCTGGGCGGCGCAGGCGACGGAGGCTGCACGCCAGGCGCAGGGCTGGGAGGCGCGGGCGACGGCGGGGGCACGTCCAGCGCGGGGGCTGGGCGGCGCCGGCGACGGAGGCTGCACGCCAGGCGCAGGGCTGGGAGGCGCGGGCGACGGCGGGGGCACGTCCAGCGCGGGGCTGGGCGGCGCCGGCGACGGAGGCTGCACGCCAGGCGCAGGGCTGGGAGGCGCAGGGCGACGGCGGGGGCACGTCCAGCGCGGGGCTGGGCGGCGCCGGCGACGGAGGCTGCACGCCAGGCGCAGGGCTGGGAGGCGCGGGCGACGGCGGGGGCACGTCCAGCGCGGGGCTGGGCGGCGCCGGCGACGGAGGCTGCACGCCAGGCGCAGGGCTGGGAGGCGCAGGTCGACGGCGGGGGCACGTCCAGCGCGGGGCTGGGCGGCGCCGGGGACGGAGGCTGCACGCCAGGCGCAGGGCTGGGAGGCGCGGGTGACGGCGGGGGCACGTCCAGCGCGGGGCTGGGCGGCGCCGGCGACGGAGGCTGCACGCCAGGCGCAGGGCTGGGAGGCGCAGGGTGACGGCGGGGGCACGTCCAGCGCGGGGCTGGGCGGCGCCGGCGACGGAGGCTGCACGCCAGGCGCAGGGCTGGGAGGCGCGGGGTGACGGCGGGGGCACGTCCAGCGCGGGGCTGGGCGGCGCAGGCGACGGAGGCTGCACGCCAGGCGCAGGGCTGGGAGGCGCAGGCGACGGCGGGGGCACGTCCAGCGCGGGGCTGGGCGGCGCAGGCGACGGAGGCTGCACGCCAGGCGCAGGGCTGGGAGGCGCAGGTGACGGCGGGGGCACGTCCAGCGCGGGGCTGGGCGGCGCAGGCGACGGAGGCTGCACGCCAGGCGCAGGGCTGGGAGGCGCAGGTGACGGCGGGGGCACGTCCAGCGCGGGGCTGGGCGGCGCCGGCGACGGAGGCTGCACGCCAGGCGCAGGGCTGGGAGGCGCGGGTGAAGGCGGGGGCACGTCCAGCGCGGGGCTGGGCGGCGCAGGCGACGGAGGCTGCACGCCAGGCGCAGGGCTGGGAGGCGCAGGCGACGGCGGGGGCACGTCCAGCGCGGGGCTGGGCGGCGCCGGCGACGGAGGCTGCACGCCAGGCGCAGGGCTGGGAGGCGCAGGGCGACGGCGGGGGCACGTCCAGCGCGGGGCTGGGCGGCGCAGGCGACGGAGGCTGCACGCCAGGCGCAGGGCTGGGAGGCGCGGGCGACGGCGGGGGCACGTCCAGCGCGGGGGTGGGCGGCTCCGGCGACGGAGGCTGCACGCCAGGCGCAGGGCTGGGAGGCGCGGGCGACGGCGGGGGCACGTCCAGCGCGGGGCTGGGCGGCGCCGGCGACGGAGGCTGCACGCCAGGCGCAGGGCTGGGAGGCGCGGGCGACGGCGGGGGCACGTCCAGCGCGGGGCTGGGCGGCGCCGGCGACGGAGGCTGCACGCCAGGCGCAGGGCTGGGAGGCGCGGGCGACGGCGGGGGCACGTCCAGCGCGGGGCTGGGCGGCGCCGGCGACGGAGGCTGCACGCCAGGCGCAGGGCTGGGAGGCGCGGGCGACGGCGGGGGCACGTCCAGCGCGGGGCTGGGCGGCGCCGGCGACGGAGGCTGCACGCCAGGCGCAGGGCTGGGAGGCGCAGGGCGACGGCGGGGGCACGTCCAGCGCGGGGCTGGGCGGCTCCGGCGACGGAGGCTGCACGCCAGGCGCAGGGCTGGGAGGCGCGGGCGACGGCGGGGGCACGTCCAGCGCGGGGCTGGGCGGCGCCGGCGACGGAGGCTGCACGCCAGGCGCAGGGCTGGGAGGCGCGGGCGACGGCGGGGGCACGTCCAGCGCGGGGCTGGGCGGCGCCGGCGACGGAGGCTGCACGCCAGGCGCAGGGCTGGGAGGCGCGGGCGACGGCGGGGGCACGTCCAGCGCGGGGGCTGGGCGGCGCCGGCGACGGAGGCTGCACGCCAGGCGCAGGGCTGGGAGGCGCGGGCGACGGCGGGGGCACGTCCAGCGCGGGGCTGGGCGGCGCCGGCGACGGAGGCTGCACGCCAGGCGCAGGGCTGGGAGGCGCGGGCGACGGCGGGGGCACGTCCAGCGCGGGGCTGGGCGGCGCCGGCGACGGAGGCTGCACGCCAGGCGCAGGGCTGGGAGGCGCGGGCGACGGCGGGGGCACGTCCAGCGCGGGGTGGGCGGCGCCGGCGACGGAGGCCTGCACGCCAGGCGCAGGGCTGGGAGGCGCGGGCGACGGCGGGGGCACGTCCAGCGCGGGGCTGGGCGGCGCCGGCGACGGAGGCTGCACGCCAGGCGCAGGGCTGGGAGGCGCGGGCGACGGCGGGGGCACGTCCAGCGCGGGGCTGGGCGGCGCCGGCGACGGAGGCTGCACGCCAGGCGCAGGGCTGGGAGGCGCGGGCGACGGCGGGGGCACGTCCAGCGCGGGGCTGGGCGGCGCCGGCGACGGAGGCTGCACGCCAGGCGCAGGGCTGGGAGGCGCGGGCGACGGCGGGGGCACGTCCAGCGCGGGGCTGGGCGGCGCCGGCGACGGAGGCTGCACGCCAGGCGCAGGGCTGGGAGGCGCGGGCGACGGCGGGGGCACGTCCAGCGCGGGGCTGGGCGGCGCCGGCGACGGAGGCTGCACGCCAGGCGCAGGGCTGGGAGGCGCGGGCGACGGCGGGGGCACGTCCAGCGCGGGGCTGGGCGGCGCCGGCGACGGAGGCTGCACGCCAGGCGCAGGGCTGGGAGGCGCGGGCGACGGCGGGGGGCACGTCCAGCGCGGGGCTGGGCGGCGCCGGCGACGGAGGCTGCACGCCAGGCGCAGGGCTGGGAGGCGCGGGCGACGGCGGGGGCACGTCCAGCGCGGGGCTGGGCGGCGCCGGCGACGGAGGCTGCACGCCAGGCGCAGGGCTGGGAGGCGCGGGCGACGGCGGGGGCACGTCCAGCGCGGGGCTGGGCGGCGCCGGCGACGGAGGCTGCACGCCAGGCGCAGGGCTGGGAGGCGCGGGCGACGGCGGGGGCACGTCCAGCGCGGGGCTGGGCGGCGCCGGCGACGGAGGCTGCACGCCAGGCGCAGGGCTGGGAGGGCGCGGGCGACGGCGGGGGCACGTCCAGCGCGGGGCTGGGCGGCGCCGGCGACGGAGGCTGCACGCCAGGCGCAGGGCTGGGAGGCGCGGGCGACGGCGGGGGCACGTCCAGCGCGGGGCTGGGCGGCGCCGGCGACGGAGGCTGCACGCCAGGCGCAGGGCTGGGAGGCGCGGGCGACGGCGGGGGCACGTCCAGCGCGGGGCTGGGGCGGCGCCGGCGACGGAGGCTGCACGCCAGGCGCAGGGCTGGGAGGCGCGGGCGACGGCGGGGGCACGTCCAGCGCGGGGCTGGGCGGCGCCGGCGACGGAGGCTGCACGCCAGGCGCAGGGCTGGGAGGCGCGGGCGACGGCGGGGGCACGTCCAGCGCGGGGCTGGGCGGCGCCGGCGACGGAGGCTGCACGCCAGGCGCAGGGCTGGGAGGCGCGGGCGACGGCGGGGGCACGTCCAGCGCGGGGCTGGGCGGCGCCGGCGACGGAGGCTGCACGCCAGGCGCAGGGCTGGGAGGCGCGGGCGACGGCGGGGGCACGTCCAGCGCGGGGCTGGGCGGCGCCGGCGACGGAGGCTGCACGCCAGGCGCAGGGCTGGGAGGCGCGGGCGACGGCGGGGGCACGTCCAGCGCGGGGCTGGGCGGCGCCGGCGACGGAGGCTGCACGCCAGGCGCAGGGCTGGGAGGCGCGGGCGACGGCGGGGGCACGTCCAGCGCGGGGCTGGGCGGCGCCGGCGACGGAGGCTGCACGCCAGGCGCAGGGCTGGGAGGCGCGGGCGACGGCGGGGGCACGTCCAGCGCGGGGCTGGGCGGCGCCGGCGACGGAGGCTGCACGCCAGGCGCAGGGCTGGGAGGCGCGGGCGACGGCGGGGGGGCACGTCCAGCGCGGGGGCTGGGCGGCGCCGGCGACGGAGGCTGCACGCCAGGCGCAGGGCTGGAGGCGCGGGCGACGGCGGGGGCAAGTCCAGCGCGGGGCTGGGCGGCGCCGGCGACGGAGCGGCTGCACGCCAGGCGCAGGGCTGGGAGGCGCGGGCGACGGCGGGGGCACGTCCAGCGCGGGGCGGGCGGCGCCGGCGACGGAGGATGCACGCCAGGCGCAGGGTGGGAGGCGCGGGGCGACGGCGGGGGCACGTCCAGCGGGGGCTGGGCGGCGCCGGCGACGGAGGCTGCACGCCAGGCGCAGGGCTGGGAGGGCGCGGGCGACGGCGGGTGGGCACGTCCAGCGCGGGGCTGGGCGGCGCCGGCGACGGAGGCTGCACGCAGGCGCAGGGCTGGGAGGCGCGGGCGACGGCGGGGGCACGTCCAGCGCGGGGCTGGGCGGCGCCGGCGACGGAGGCTGCCCCACGCCAGGCGCAGGGCTGGGAGGCGCGGGCGACGGCGGGGGCACGTCCAGCGCGGGGCTGGGCGGCGCCGGCGACGGAGGCTGCACGCCAGGCGCAGGGCTGGGAGGCGCGGGCGACGGCGGGGGCACGTCCAGCGCGGGGCTGGGCGGCGCCGGCGACGGAGGCTGCACGCCAGGCGCAGGGCTGGGAGGCGCGGGCGACGGCGGGGGCACGTCCAGCGCGGGGCTGGGCGGCGCCGGCGACGGAGGCTGCACGCCAGGCGCAGGGCTGGGAGGCGCGGGCGGACGGCGGGGGCACGTCCAGCGCGGGGCTGGGCGGCGCCGGCGACGGAGGCTGCACGCCAGGCGCAGGGCTGGGAGGCGCGGGCGACGGCGGGGGCACGTCCAGCGCGGGGCTGGGCGGCGCCGGCGACGGAGGCTGCACGCCAGGCGCAGGGCTGGGAGGCGCGGGCGACGGCGGGGGCACGTCCAGCGCGGGCTGGGCGGCGCCGGCGACGGAGGCTGCACGCCAGGCGCAGGGCTGGGAGGCGCGGGGACGGCGGGGGCACGTCCAGCGCGGGGGCTGGGCGGCGCCGGCGACGGAGGCTGCACGCCAGGCGCAGGGCTGGGAGGCGCGGGCGACGGCGGGGGGCACGTCCAGCGCGGGGCTGGGCGGCGCCGGCGACGGAGGCTGCACGCCAGGCGCAGGGCTGGGAGGCGCGGGCGACGGCGGGGCACGTCCAGCGCGGGCTGGGCGGCGCCGGCGACGGAGGCTGCACGCCAGGCGCGGGCTGGGAGGGCGCAGGCGACGGCGGGGGGCACGTCCAGCGCGGGGCTGGGCGGCGCGGCGACGAGGGCTGCACGCCAGGCGCAGGGCTGGGAGGCGCGGGCGACGGCGGGGGCACGTCCAGCGCGGGGCTGGGCGGCGCCGGCGTACGGAAGGCTGCACGCCAGGCGCAGGGCTGGGAGGGCGCGGGCGACGGCGGGGGGGCACGTCCAGCGCGGGGCTGGGCGCGCCGGCGACGGAGGCTGCACGCCAGGCGCAGGGAGGGCTAGGGAAGGCGCAGGGCGACGGCGGGGGCACGTCCAGGCGCGGGGGCTGGGCGGCGCCGGCACGACGGAGGCCTTGCACGCCAGGCGCAGGCATGGGAGGCGCGGGGCGACGGCGGGTGGGCACGTCCAGCGCGGGGGCTGGGCGGCGCCCGGGCGACGGAGGCTGCACCGCCCAGGCGCAGGGCTGGGAGGGCGCAGGGCGACGGCGGGGGCACGTCCAGCGCGGGGGCTGGGCAGGCGCAGGCGACGGAGGCTGCACGCCAGGGCCGCAGGGCTGGGAGGCGGCCAGGTGTACGGCGGGGGCACGTCCCGCGCGGGGGCTGGGCGGGCGCCGGCGACGGAAGGCTGCACTCCAGGGCGCAGGGCTGGGAGGCGCGGGCGACGGCGGGGCACGTCCAGCGCGGGGGGCGGCGCCGGCGACGGAGCTGCACGCCAGGCGCAGGGCTGGGAGGCGCGGGCGACGGCGGGGGCCGTCCAGCGC
>JAEHOD010000055.1:0-7500 GCA_016834595.1 Chlamydomonas schloesseri | reverse complement strand
ACACAACGCACTCGTGTGTGTGTGTGCCCCCACCACACAGGGCCGACGCGAGGACGACACGGACGTGCGGTCTCAGGCCTACTCCTAGCCGCCCAGCAGTAAGTAGCACCACCCCACAGCCTCACCCGTAGTAGTCCAGGAACGCCACCGTCACAGGCAGCTGCGAGTCTGACTGCATGTTGTCCAGGGCCAGGCCGCCGCCCTCCGCTGCTGCGGCGCTGCCGCCAGCACCCGCACCCACACCCGCACCCGCCGGCGCGCCGCCGCCCTCACCGCTGCTACTGCCACCGCTGCTGCTACTGCCACCGCTGCTGCTACTGCCACTGCTGCTGACGGCGCCATCCAGGAACATGCTGAAGGCGCTGGAGGCCAGCACGGGCCCTGCGCCGTCCAGCGCGAGGTTGCCGCGCCAGGCGGGCGCGCAGGACTGGGGGATGAGCGACGGAGGCGGCGGCTGCAGCAGGTCCAGCTGCGTTGGCGCTGTTGCATTGGCGCTGTTGGTTGCCGCGGCTGTAGCGTTGAGGCCCGAGGCTGTGGTGGCGTTGAGGTACTCGTACACCGCCGCTGCGGCGGCGTCAGCCAGCGCCGCAGCGAAGGCCGCCGCCGCCGCCTCGGCGGAGGCCATGACAGCCCCTGCTGCTGCCGCCGCCGCTGCTGCGGCTGCGGCTGCTGCGGCGGCGGCATTGCTGCTGCTGCTACTGCTGCTGCTGCTGCTGCTGCTGCCCGTCCCGGCACCGGTACCCGTGCTGCCGCTGCTGGTGTCGACGCCACCAGCGTCCCGCAGAAGCGCAGCCGCGGCGGCGGCCGCCGTCGCGGTGCCGTTGGCGCCGCCGCAAGGCTGCAGCGTCACTCCGCCAGCGCCGGTGGTGCCGTTGCCGTTGCCGTTGCCCACCACCGCCAGCCCCGCAGCGACCGCCGCCGCCGGTCCGCTGGCGTTGCCGCACGACAGCAGCATGGCGGCGGGCTGGTGCGTGAAGACGGCGCCGCCGGCGCCGCGGTGGGCGGCGTTCCGCTCGAAGGCGGTACAGTGCAGCGTCAGGGCGCCGTACGGCTGCACGCCCGCGTCCCACGCCGCGTACAGGCCGCCGCCGGACCGCGCGCTGTTGGATCCAAAGTCGCAGTCGGCCACCTCGAGCGCCGCCGACAGCAGCAGCGCCACCGCGCCGCCGGCGTCCACGTTGATGCCGGTGCTGTCGGTCGCCAGCGACTCGTCCGACGGTGCTGCCGCCGCCGCCGCCGCCGCCGCCGCGCCGGCCCCTGCTGTCGTCGCCGCTGGGGACGACGACCCTCCCGCGCCCCCCGACGTAGTAGCGTTGGCGGCGGCGCCGGCCGCCGCGCCCGTCGACGCGGCGGCTGCTCTTGGCGGCTGCGGGGACGGCGGCGGCGCAGCCGCCGCCACCGCCGCCGCCACGACGGCGCTGGCCGCCGCCGGGCGGTTGCCCAGCACCCAGGCGGTTGCCGCCGCCGCCAGGCGCGCCTCCTCTGCCGCCGGCCGAGTCGTGAGCACCGTGTTGTTGAGGAACGTGCACTGCGACAGGCGGCTCGCGCCGCGCGCCTGCATCAGCGCCACCGCGCCGCCACGCTGCCACGCCGCGTTGGAGCCCAGCACGCTGGCCGAGAGCGCCAGCCGCGCGCAGCGCGCGCACAGCAGCGCGCCGCCGGCGCCGGCGCCGCCGGCGGCGGTCACGGCGGCGGCGCCGCCAACCGCCGCAACCGCCATGTTGCCGAGCAGCACGCTGTGCGACACGGCCACGTCGACGTTGTCGCCGCCGAACAGGCCGCCGCCCTGCAGCGCGGCGTTCGCCACCAGGCGGCAGCGGGACACCGTCAGCATGCCGCTGGTGTCGGCCGCCAGGCCGCCGCCGGCGCCGCCGCCGGCCACGTTTCGGCTGAGGCGGCAGCGGGTCAGGTCCAGGCGCCGGACGAGGTCCGCCGCCAGCCCGCCTCCGGAGCCGCCGGCGACGTTGGCGAAGAAGGCGGTGCCGGCGAAGGAGATGGGCAGGATGCAGTCGGACAGCGAGATGCCGCCGCCGGCGCCCTGTGAAGGCAGGGCAGTGCGGTGGATGGTGGATGGTGGATGGTGGTGGGTGGTGGGTGGTGGGTGGTGGGTGCAGAGCAGAGCAGTGGGTTGGCGCCGTGCGGTGCCGTGCGGTGCGGTGCGGTGCGGTGGTGCAGGACAAGGGGCAAGGAGGATGTGATGTGGGGCGCAGCAGCAAGCGTGTGATCGAGACTAGTCGACGTGCACACGCCGTGTGTGTGTGTGTGTGTGTGTTAGAGATCACAAGGGAGAGAACAGCAGACAGAGGACAATGCGTGTGTGTGTGTGTGTGTGTGTGTGTGTGTGTGTGTGTGTGTCTGGGCGCGAGAGCGCCCCGCCAGCACACGTCTGCAAGACTCTGCGCTGCGTGCCGCGGTGACGCCCCCCATGCAACAAGCCCCTGTGTGCCCCCGTGTGTATGCCTGCGTGTGTGCGCCTGCCCCACCCACCCACCCACCGCTGCGGTGTTGCCCTCCAGGCGGCCGCCCACGAAGGCGAAGGCGGCGGTGCGCATGTTGGACAGCTCCGCGCCGCCGCCGTCCGCCGCCGCGCTGTTGCCGGTCAGGACCAGCTCGCTGAACAGCGCCGACGCCTGGTCCAGGCTCTGTGTGTGTGTGTTAGGAAAGCGCAAGGGAGTGTGTTAGAAAAGCACAAGGAGAGGAAGGGAGTGTGTGTGTGTTAGAGATCACAAGGAGATAACAAACAAAGCAAAGACCGCAAGGGAGTGTGTGTGTATGTGTGTTAGAGATCACCAGGGAGAGAACAGCAGACAGGCTCTGTGTGTGTGTATGTGTGTGAGAGGTTTCGTACAGATGGGTCATCTGTGGTGGCGGTGGCGGTGGTTGCGTTCAGGGGCTTGCAGGACGACTGGGAGCCTTCGAGCACGCACACACACACACACACACACACTGCGGGGTCGCTGGACTCAGCTCCGTAGCCACCTGTCGCTGTGCTGTTGCGTGCGGTGTGTCGTCTGTCCGGTGCTCGTGTTGCTGCGGTGCTGGCCCTCCAGCCTAGAGCTTTGTGAGCCCGCTGGGCCCTGCGTTGTACTACCAGCAGTAACCCTTCTAAGGCTACTGGCGTGGTCCAGGTTGGTTGGAGCGTCCCCCCGGTGGACTCCAGAGCTTGGCTGCGCTCTGGGCAGGGGAGACGCGTGATAGCGGCAGCGTGTGGCCTAAATGCCTCGCTGTCGCTGGCTGTCCCGAGTACTCGCTCACGAGACTCGTTAGGCCGCCTGTAAACCCGTTTTTACACACACACACACACACACACACATACACACGCGCGCACACACACACGCACCTGCAGGGAGAAGCCGCCGCCGGTGTTGGCCGAGTTGTTGACAAACAGCACCCCGGTCATGGACAGCAGCTGCGAGCCAGCCTCCGCATACAGGCCGCCGCCGCGCCCCGCCGCCGCCGCGGCCAGGGACCCCGCCGTTAGCACCACCAGGCTACTGCTGCTGCTGCTGCTGCTACTGCTGCTGCTGCTGCTACTGCTGCTACTGCTGCTGCTGCTACTGCCGGACGCAGACGACGACGACGACGGCGGCGGCGGCGGCAGCAGGTTGCGGTTGCCGCGGAACGTGGTGCCCACCACGTCACGCACCACGGCGCCGGACCGCACCAGCAGGCCGGAGCGCGAGTTGTTGGACAGCAGCACGTTGACCAGGGACAGCGAGCCGGCCTGTGCGAGCGAGTGAGCGAGTGAGCGAGTGAGCGAGTGAGCGAGCGGAAACACGGGATGATGGTGGTGGTGGTGGTGGTGGTGGCGCGAGCAGGGGTGCGCAGAGTGAGAAGGAGGAGGGAGGAGGAGGAGCGGGCAGGGCCTCAGCCGTGGCGTGCCACAAGCGACGACGTAGGCACACATACACAACCGCACACACACACGGCACACATGCGGCACACACGCAGGACGCGCAACGCCGCAGCAGCTGCGGCCGCCCCTGGTCCTCTCCTGCTGCTACTGCCGCTGCTACTGCCGCTGCTGCTGCTGCTGCTGCTGCCCCAGTGCTGTTGCCCCCGCCCCTGACCTCCATGACGACGCCGCTGCCGGTGTTGTGCGCCAAGTGGGAGCCGGTGACGGTGAGCGACGGCTCGTCGGCCGCCGCACTGGAGGCGGAGGCGGGCCGCCGCACCAGCACGCCCGCCTGGCTGCAGCCAACCACCGCCAGGCCCTGAAGCGGCAGCGGCAGCGGCAGCGTGTTGGGGAAGGCAGGCAGGTGGGCAGGTGGGCAGGTGGGTAGGTGGGCAGGTGGGTAGGTGGGAAGGCAAGCAGGTGGGCAGGTGGGAAGGCAGGCAGGTGGGCAGGTGGGCAGGTGGCAAAACGCGGGCAGTCACACGCTACAGCCGTGCCCCTGGCGCCTGTGGGCTCCAATCGCCCTCCCACGCGTGCCCCCAAACGTGCCCCCCCTGCCGGAATCTCGCTCTCCTCCCACCTGCAGCACCACCGAGGGCGACTCCACCAGGATGCCCACCTCCAGCCCCGCGCAGTCCAGGACCAGCAGCGACCCCTCGTCCAGCACCGCCCCCGCCCCAGCACCGCTACCGCTACTGCTACTGCTACTGCCGCCGCCTCCTGTCGTGGACGACTGCTGCTGCAGCCTGCGGCCAGCGCCGCTGCTGCTGCTGCTGCCGCGGCTACTGCTACTGCCGTCCAGGGGCTCGAAGGCGATGATTGCGGCGGAGGAGACGACCAGCGTGGCACGCAGCCGCACCACGTGCCCGCGCGGCGCCGCCACCGACAGCAGGTCGCCGTCCGACATGGCCGTCACCGCCTGCATCAACTCGCCGGGGCCGGGCGTGGACACCGACACCGTGCCTGCGGGCGGGTGTGGGGCGGGTGTGTGGGGCGGGTGTGTGTGGGGCGGGTGTGGGGCGGGTGTGGGCCGGGTGTGGGCCGGGTGTGGGGCGGGGGTGGAGCGGGTGTGGGGCGGGTGTGGGGCGGGGGTGGCGCGGGTGTGGGGAGGGGTTCGGAATATGTGTGGGCGGGGGGTTCCATGCATGTTGCGTGTGGGGGGCGGGGCATGGCGAGGGCTACTGGCATCAATCCAAGCCAAGGGAGGACATGAGGTGTAGGACACACACAGGCTACCACACGCCGGCAGCAGGAGTGTGTGCGCCGCCCCCATACACCACAAATGTAGCCGTCGCCCAACGGCCGCCACACACACACACAAACGTGGCCGCGACACACAAACGCGGCTGCAATTACACATGCGCCTATACACGCGCCCCGCCCCGCCCCGCCGCCCCCGCACCTGGCGTGGGCACCAATACCAGGTCGACCTGTGTGCTGGTGGCCAGGCGGGAGGGCTGCCGCGTCAGCACCAGGTTGCTCACCTGCAGGGGGCGGGGGCGGGGGGCGGGGGGCGGGGGCGGGGGCGGGAGTGCACACACGTTGAGGGGGGCGGGGGGCGGGGCGTACGCAAGCGGGTGGAGGGAGGCGCGGAAGGGCAGGTTTGTGTTGGTAAACGGAAGGTTTGTGTGTGTGTGTGTGTGTTAGAAAAGCACAAGGAGAGGAAGGGTCGACACCGTGTGTGTGTGTGTGTGTACGTGCGTGTGTGCGTGTGTGTGTAACAACGGGTTTACAGGCGGCCTGACGTGTGTGTTTGTGTGTGTGCGTGTGTGTGAGGGGTGAGAGCAGGAGCCAGCAGGGTTGACACCCCGGGAGGCAATCAGGAAGAAAGGGCGGCAAGGGTGGCTGGCAGCTGCTGTCACAGGTGGGTGGGGGTCGCTGACACAGGTGGGTGGGGGTCGCTGACACAGGTGGGTGGGGGTCGCTGACACAGGTGGGTGGGGGGTCGCTGACACAGGTGGGTGGGGGTCGCTGACACAGGTGGGTGGGGGTCGCTGACACAGGTGGGTGGGGGGCGCTGACACAGGTGGGTGGGGGGCGCTGACACAGGTGGGTGGGGGGCGCTGACACAGGTGGGTGGGGGTCGCTGACACAGGTGGGTGGGGGTCGCTGACACAGGTGGGTGGGGGGGCGCTGACACAGGTGGGTGGGGGGCGCTGACACAGGTGGGTGGGGGGCGCTGACACAGGTGGGTGGGGGGCGCTGACACAGGTGGGTGGGGGGCGCTGACACAGGTGGGTGGGGGGCGCTGACACAGGTGGCACAAGCGTGCCCCGCTAGGGAGGGGGGGCCGCCTGCGGGGCGTCGCAGCAAGATGCAGTTTCGCAACAAGGCTTGCACATAGCCACACACACACACACACACACACACACACACACACACGTCACGCACAAGTCTTTTATAGTTCTCTCCCTTGTGATCTCTAACACACACACGCCGGCGAGACCACCCACCACGGCGCTGCTGCTGCTGCCCGCGCGCTGCGCGGTGCCGCCGCCGAGCCCGCTGTCCTGCCGGCCGCTGCCGCCGGACGTCGAGGACGCCTGCTGCACAGTCCACACCTGCACCGCACACACACGCAGGCGCACACACACACACACGCTGTCTCACACACTACGGCATGTCGCTCTGCCGCACAGGGCGCAGGGTGCGTGGCACGCGGCAGTGTGGCCAGGGCGGGCGGCTGGGAGGAGGAGGAGGAGGTGGAGGAGGAGGAGGAGGAGGAGGAGGAGGAGGAGCAGGAGGAGGAGGAGGAGGAGCAGGAGGAGGAGGAGGAGGAGGAGGGAGGAGGAGGGGAGGAGGGCAGGAGGAGGGAGGAGGAGGAGGAGCAGGAGGAGGAGGAGGAGGAGGGAGGAGGAGCAGGAGGAGGAGGAGGAGGAGGAGGAGGAGGAGGAGGAGCAGGAGGAGGAGGAGGAGGCAACCATGGCAGCGGCATGCCGGGCACTAGGCGCGAAGGCGGCAGGCGTAGGGGCGGGGCGTATGTCTGAAGAGTGAAGGTGGCCACATGCCACATGCCACACCCAAGCCCACCCCCCCGACACCGAGCACTGCCCCAACAATGGGCACTGCCCCGACGTCGTACATGACTGATACAACCCATCTAAAACCCGCCCCCCCCCCCACACACACGCCCACATACGCCCCCCCCCCCGCACACACATGCCCACACACGCCCCCTCCACACACACAGCCGCCCACCAGCGTTGGCTGCCCCAGGTCCAGGCCGTATATGTCCGAGGTCTGGATCCAGCGCCCGCCCTCGTACGACAGCCCGCCCGACAGGTAGATCTGCGTGCGTGCGTGCGTGCGTGCGTGTGTTTGGCAGGCAGGAGGCAGGAGACAGAGGCGGGTGGCAGGTTCGGTTGTTGAGTGGGTGAGCGAGGTGGGATTGAGGTGGGTGTGAGGGTGGTCGAAGGCACGAGTGAGAGGTACCGACGCGCTCCGCCCCTCGGAGGCGGGGGCAGCCACCGCCCACTGGGCCCTCCTTCTCCCAAGTCCCCAGCCCCAGCCCCAGCCCCAGCCCCAGCCCCAGCCCCAGCCCCAGCCCCAGCCCCAGCCCCAGCCCCCAGCCCCAGCCCCAGCCCCAGTCAACCAGTCCCTCACAC
>JAEHOD010000053.1:600000-765323 GCA_016834595.1 Chlamydomonas schloesseri | reverse complement strand
AGACAAACCACCTGAAAAAACCAAAAAATCACCTACCGCCCACCCCATCCCGCCACCCCACCCACCCCCCCCCGACCCGGCAGACAGGCAGGGGCTGGCCCCCCCGCCCCCCGGTAGGGGTTTCCACAACACCACCAGACCTAAGCCAAGCAAACCGCTACACCAAAAGCCCGAAGGCAAGCACCACCGGCAGAGACGCACTCCACACTTCAAACACAAACGCACCCACGGTACGCTCATAACAGACAGCAGGACGCTTCCCGCCCAAACCCCACCCACCCCCGCAAACTCGGTTGCTTAAGCAACACCCCATCAGAAGAAAGGCAAAGCACACACAGATGCAGAAGAAACGAGCGGGCCAGATGTGGCGCTGACATAGCAATCTCATTATATAGCAGGGCCCAGCCCGCTGTAAGAAGTCCACGAAGGCTGAGGAAGGACGGCGTGCAGCGCCACCCCAGTTGTATGATACACAGCGGAGGCAAGCCACGCCATCGCCTTGAAAACCGGCGCCCACAGAAACTAGGGTGCCTGCACGGGCGATGCAAGCGTCAGCGGATAAGGATGAATCCTCAAAAAAAAAAAGAGGGCGCCACCCGCCGTCCAGATAGCCACAAAGCTCTCCAACTTGGCCGCCTTCAGCTGCGCCGTAAGAAGCTGGGTGGGCAGAGCCGACAGGGTGTCAGGGGTAGCGTGGCGGCAGTGAAACGCAGCTGCATGACCCTGCGCAGCTCGCTGACCACCTCGCGAACCACGTGCTCGGACGTCTGCTTGGCCGGCTCACGGGACCAGTACGCACACCAGAGGGCGTACAGGAACGTGGCCCGCAGTGTGCTCCACAGCAGCGCGCCCGCGCCGCGCGGGCTGGAGGCCCACGCGCCCATGTGGTCCCCAAGCATGAAGGCCGCGTCCGTCACCGGCGGCGGCGCCGCCTGGGGCGCCACGCAGGCCCACAGCTGCTGCAGCCACGCCCGCGCCTGCGCATAAGCCGGGCACTCCAGGAACACGTGCGTCAGGCTGGCCCACGCCTGCGGGCCAGGCGGCCCGCAGGCGGGGTGAGGGCAGTGCGGCCCCAACCCCCCGCGCCCCGTGGCCACCCGTGGCCGAATGCCCTTGCCTGCCCGGTACAACCCGCAGGGCAGGTAAGCATGTTGCAGCCGGTTATACCAGCACCTTTGCGGCTCGAGTGGCGTGGCTGTCCCACAAGCGCTGCCACAAGCCGCGCAGCAGCGCCCCATCCGGGGGCGGCGGCCCGAGGGGTGCCCTCAACGGAGTGCCCGGTTTATGCGCAGGCGCGGGCGTGGCTGCAGCAGCTGTGGGCCTGCGTGGCGCCACAGGCGGCGCCGCTGCCGGTGACGGACGCGGCCTTCATGCTTGGGGACCACATGGGCGCGTGGGCCTCCAGCCCGCGCGGCGCGGGCGCGCTGCTGTGGAGCACACTGCGGGCCACGTTCCTTTTTTTTTTGAGGATTCATCCTTACAGGATTGAACGGAAGCAGACGCACTGCCTCCCAACCGCTGGGCAAAGAGACCCGAAGCAGCCTGGTCTTGGAGACCAGAATCCCGACAGGGCAAGAAGAGAAGAGAAGAAGTCTGAGACAAACCACCTGAAAAACCAAAACCACCTGAACCAATACACCTACTGCCACCCCATCCCGCACCCACCCACCCCACCCCGACCCGGCAGACAGAGCAGGAGGCTGGCCCCCCCCGCCCCCCGGTAGGGGTTTCCACAAACACCACCAGACCTAAGCCAAGCAACCGCTACACCAAAAGTCTGAAGGCAAGCACCACCGGCAGAGACGCACCTCCACACTTCAAACACAAACGCACCCATGGTACGCTTACAACAGACAGCAGGACGCTTTTTTTTCCCGCCCAAACCCACCCCACCCCCGCAAATCGGTTGCTTAAGCAACACCCCATCAGAAGCAAGGAAGCACACACAGATGCAGAAACAGAGCGGGCCAGATGTGGCGCTGACATAGCAATCTCATTATATAGCAGGGCCCAGCCCGCTGTAAGAAGTCCACGAAGGCTGAGGAAGGACGGCGCTGCAGCGCCACCCAGTTGTATGATACACAGCGGAGGCAAGCCACGCCATCGCCTTGAAAACCGCCGCCCACAGAAACTAGGGTGCCTGCACGGGCGATGCAAGCGTCAGCCGGATAAGGATGAATCCTCAAAAAAAAAAGAGGGCGCCACCCGCCGTCCAGATAGCCACAAAGCTCTCCAACTTGGCCGCCTTCAGCTGCGCCGTAAGAAGCTGGGTGGGCAGAGCCGACAGGGTGTCAGGGGTTAGCGTGGCGGCAGTGAAACGCAGCTGCATGACCCTGCGCAGCTCGCTGACCACCTCGCGAACCACGTGCTCGGACGTCTGCTTGGCCGGCTCACGGGACCAGTACGCACACCAGAGGGCGTACAGGAACGTGGCCCGCAGTGTGCTCCACAGCAGCGCGCCCGCGCCGCGCGGGCTGGAGGCCCACGCGCCCATGTGGTCCCCAAGCATGAAGGCCGCGTCCGTCACCGGCGGCGGCGCCGCCTGGGGCGCCACGCAGGCCCACAGCTGCTGCAGCCACGCCCGCGCCTGCGCATAAGCCGGGCACTCCAGGAACACGTGCGTCAGGCTGGCCCACGCCTGCGGGCCAGGCGGCCCGCAGGCGGGGTGAGGGCAGTGCGGCCCCAACCCCCCGCGCCCCGTGGCCACCCGTGGCCGAATGCCCTTGCCTGCCCGGTACAACCCGCAGGGCAGGTAAGCATGTTGCAGCCGGTATACCAGCACCTTTGCGGCTCGAGTGGCGTGGCTGTCCCACAAGCGCTGCCACAAGCCGCGCAGCAGCGCCCCATCCGGGGGCGGCGGCCGAGGGGTGCCCTCAACGGAGTGCCCGGTTTATGCGCAGGCGCGGGCGTGGCTGCAGCAGCTGTGGGCCTGCGTGGCGCCACAGGCGGCGCCGCTGCCGGTGACGGACGCGGCCTTCATGCTTGGGGACCACATGGGCGCGTGGGCCTCCAGCCCGCGCGGTGCGGGCGCGCTGCTGTGGAGCACACTGCGGGCCACGTTCCTTTTTTTTTGAGGATTCATCCTTACAGGATTGAACGGAAGCAGACGCACTGCCTCCCAACCGCTGGGCAAAGACACCCGAAGCAGCCTGGTCTTGGAGACCAGAATCCCGACAGGGCAAGAAGAGAAGAGAAGAAGTCTGAGACAAACCACCTGAAAAACCAAAACCACCTGAACCAATACACCTACTGCCACCCCATCCCGCACCCACCCACCCCACCCCGACCCGGCAGACAGAGCAGGAGGCTGGCCCCCCCGCCCCCCGGTAGGGGTTTCCACAAACACCACCAGACCTAAGCCAAGCAACCGCTACACCAAAAGTCTGAAGGCAAGCACCACCGGCAGAGACGCACCTCCACACTTCAAACACAAACGCACCCATGGTACGCTTACAACAGACAGCAGGACGCTTTTTTTTCCCGCCCAAACCCACCCCACCCCCGCAAGTCGGTTGCTTAAGCAACACCCCATCAGAAGCAATGAAGCACACACAGATGCAGAAGCATAGCGGGCCAGATGTGGCGCTGACATAGCAATCTCATTATATAGCAGGGCCCAGCCCGCTGTAAGAAGTCCTAAAAAAAATGAGGATTCATCCTTACAGGATTGAACGGAAGCAGACGCACTGCCTCCCAACCGCTGGGCAAAGAGACCCGAAGCAGCCTGGTCTTGGAGACCAGAGTCCCGACAGGGCAAGAAGAGAAGAGAAGAAGTCTGAGACAAACCACCTGAAAAACCAAAACCACCTGAACCAAATCACCTACCGCTACCCCATCCCGCACCCACCCACCCCACCCCGACCCGGCAGACAGAGCAGGAGGCTGGCCCCCCCCGCCCCCCGGTAGGGGTTTCCACAAACACCACCAGACCTAAGCCAAGCAACCGCTACACCAAAAGTCTGAAGGCAAGCACCACCGGCAGAGACGCACCTCCACACTTCAAACACGAACGTACCCACGGTATGCACACAACAGACAGCAGGACGCTTCCCGCCCAAACCCCACCCCACCCCCGCAAGTCGGTTGCTTAAGCAACACCCCATCAGAAGCAAGGAAGCACACACAGACGCCCTCTGGTGTGCGTACTGGTCCCGGGAGCCGGCCAAGCAGACGTCCGAGCATGTGGTTCGCGAGGTGGTCAGCGAGCTGCGCAGGGTCATGCAGCTGCGTTTCACTGCCGCCACGCTAACCCCTGACACCCTGTCGGCTCTGCCCACTCAGCTTCTGACGGCGCAGCTGAAGGCGGCCAAGTTGGAGAGCTTTGTGGCTATCTGGACGGCGGGTGGCGCCCTCTGTGAAGTGGAGGATACGGAGGGTGGGTCGCCGCAGCTGCGCATCCGGCTGACGCTTGCATCGCCCGTGCAGGCACCCTAGTTCCTGTGGGCGGCGGTTTTCAAGGCGATGGCGTGGCTTGCCTCCGCTGTGTATCATATAACTGGGTGGCGCTGCAGCGCCGTCCTTCCTCAGCCTTCGTGGACTTCTTACAGCGGGCTGGGCCCTGCTATATAATGAGTTTGCTATGTCAGCGCTACATCTGGCCCGCTCTTATTCTGCATCTGTGTGTGCTTCCTTGCTTCTGATGGGGTGTTGCTTAAGCAACCGACTTGCGGGGGTGGGGTGGGTTTGGGCGGGAAGCGTCCTGCTGTCTGTTGTGAGCGTACCGTGGGTGCGTTCGTGTTTGAAGTGTGGAGGTGCGTCTCTGCCGGTGGTGCTTGCCTTCAGACTTTTGGTGTAGCGGTTGCTTGGCTTAGGTCTGGTGGTGTTTGTGGAAACCCCTACCGGGGGGCGGGGGGGCCAGCCTCCTGCTCTGTCTGCCGGGTCGGGGTGGGGTGGGTGGGTGCGGGATGGGGTGGCGGTAGGTGATTTGGTTCAGGTGGTTTTGTTTTTTCAGGTGGTTTGTCTCAGACTTCTTCTCTTCTCTTCTTGCCCTGTCGGGATTCTGGTCTCCAAGACCAGGCTGCTTCGGGTCTCTTTGCCCAGCGGTTGGGAGGCAGTGCGTCTGCTTCCGTTCAATCCTGTAAGGATGAATCCTCAAAAAAAAAAAACCAGGCTAGCATCCTCAGCATGCAGGGAGCGTGCTGCAAACCGGTCAACGACGTCCGTCAGCTCCTTCAGCTGTGCTGGCGCCGGGTTGAGGAAGCTGAAGTGGTAGGCGAGCTTCGCGGCCAGCACCTGCTTCGCAATGTGCACACGGCCAACGAGGGTGAGCGACAGAGCAGCCCACAGGCGCGCCACGTAGGCCATGCTGCGGGAGCGTTTGTCGTACAGGGCCACGGCAGCGCCCTCAGAGTCCCAAGACAGCGGCACACCCAGATGCGTGACGGCGTCCGTGACAAAAGGCACCCCCGTGTGCGGACACGTGCCCGTGAGATGCGCAAACCTGCCCAGGCCAATGGCCCGGCTCTTGGCCGGGTGAACGTGAGCGTTGGAAGCACGGCAGAACAGCTGCACCGCCGCCATCAGCTTAGGCCCATCCACAGCGGGGTCGCGCGCCGTAAGCGTCGTGTCATCGGCATGGTGGCCGGCGGGCGGCGCCGGCGTGCCGTCAGGAAGGAGGGGCGTGTGAAGCGCGCCTTGCTCCACCTGCCGCCGCAGGTAGGACGTCAGCGGCTGCAGCTGGATGACCCACAGCGGTGGTGACACTGTGCTGCCCTGCGGCAAGCCGTTCAGCACTGGGAAGGGGTCTGAGAGCATGCCGTTCACACACACGCGGGCAGAGCCATTGGCAGTGAGCAAGCGGATCCAGCGCAGCATGCGTGGCCCAAACCCCAGGCCCTCCGCAGACGCATACAGCCACTGGCGATGCACCCGGTCATACGCCTTCTCAATGTCCAGGAAGTACAGCGCTCCACCCTGGCGTGGCGCGCCGTCAGCGTCCACATCCAAGCGCATCCACTCGATGAGGGCTTGGTGGTACAGCGCGTTGTCGCCAATCCAGCGGCCGGTGATGAACGCAGTCTGCAGCTCGTCCACAACGGCATCCAGTGCGGGCTGCAGGCGGTTGCTAATGGCCTTGGACACCATCTTGAAGTCGCAGTTGAGCAGCGTGATGGGCCGGTAGGACGCCAGCTCGGTGCGGTCCAGGCTTTTGCCCTTGTAGATGAGGGTGATGATGCCCTCACGCCAGGACGTCGGCAGCACCGCCGCCATCTCGCCCCCATCTTGAGCGTCTGCAGCAGCGGCAAAGGCGGCGGCGGCAGCGGCGCTCAAGCGCGGACCCAGCAGCGCCCAGAACACCTTGTACACCTCGTACGGCACCCCGTCCGACCCAGGCGCTTTACCGTTGGCGGAGCTGGCCAGCGCTGCCATGAGTTCGGTAGCACTGAGGGCGCCGTCACCGTCCGCAGCTCCCTCCGCGGCAGCCTGCAGGTCTGCGGGAACCTTGCGGTCAATGGTGGCCAGGAGCTGCTGCTGCGCGTCAGAGCAGACGGGTTGCACACGGAAGAGGCCGGTGGCGCTGGTGCTGCTGTACATGGCTGTGGCTGCGGCAGAGATGGTGCTTCGCGTGTTGGGCCCCGTGAGCGCCACATCACTCGGGGAAACCGGGGTGGTCCGAACGTGGCTGTGCACGGTCCGAACCTGGTCCGAACCCGGTCCGTCCCTGGTCCGAACAACCTTCGGACCAGGGGCTTCGGACGGCCGGCCGGGCGCAGGGCAGCAGGGGCCAGGGGCCGCAGGGGCAGGGTGGGGCTCGGCATGCAGCAGGGCAGAGGCCAGCGGCCATGACGCTGCCCATGCTGGTGTTGCAATAACAATTACTAGTGCGAAGGTATTGAATACTTATCAACATCGCTCAGCAAATGCTAAGTTGTATCATCACATGCACATTGTGCTTGTGCAAGCGAGACCTAGAACCGACACTACTGTGGTGGCCGCGGTCTGTAAATATACTGCAAGCACATATATTGCGTGTCATATGACTTTGGGTGTGGCCAGTCTCGAAACACTGTGACGACTTACATGCCCTCACAAAATGCTGTCACACAACTTTGGGTGCGCAAAGAACAATGCGACAGCAGCATACGGAGATGTCACATGGCAACAAGATTCAGTTGGGGCGCGGAGTTCCGTGCGGGCTGGCTGGCCAGGCTGGCCGGGGTCGGGCCGGGCTGGCCGGGGTCGGGCCGGGCTGGCCGGGGTCGGGCTGGGCTGGCCGGGGTCCGGGCCGGGCTGGCTCCCGGGATGGCCCGGACATCCCGCCATTCCCCCTCACCAGCCCAGCGAGCAGGTGAGTCTGTGTACCAGCAACATGTCCAAGTACTTATAATGCTAGATAAACAGTGCTCTCAGTGAGGTGCCGTTTGGCTTTCCCGTCCTTGAAGGGTGAGGGGCGGAATCCCTCACGGTCACCCTGCCCCGCCCCGCGTCGGGTCATGGCAGCACAGTGCAGGGTAAGGTTCAGCCGCGCCTCCTCCCTCCGGAGTGCTGTTGTTACACATGTGTACAGGTGTACAGGTGTGTCAGCATGGACGTGCAACTCATTCATGTACTTATCACCGCTGCCTGAGCTGCTTTTGCCCCCCTGATTGTTTGTTTGTTTAGGGTGCACTGTAGTGTAATGCCCTTCTGTTGGATGATTGTCGACTTCCCAGCCAAGTCGGAGAAGGGTCGTGCATGCGTGAGTGGGGCTGGAGCGTGGTCTGGGCAGGGTGCCAGGTGCGGTACCCATGCCACATCCACACCTCGACCCCATGCCACAACCCCACCCGACGGAATCACACAGCCATACTGCACTCCCGTCCCTCTCACGTATAGACACGACCATAGGCAAGAGCACAGGGCTGGGCGTTGGCCTTTGCTTGCGTGGGTGGGGCTGGAGCGTGGTCTGGGTAGGGTGCCAGGTGCGGTACCCATGCCACATCCACACCTCGACCCCATGCCACAACCCCACCCAACGGAATCACACAGCCATACTGCACTCCCGTCCCTCTCACGTATAGACACGGCCATAGGCAAGAGCACAGGGCTGGGCGTTGGCCTTTGCTTGCGTGGGTGGGGCTGGAGCCTGGTCTGGGCAGGGTGCCAGGTGCGGTACCCATGCCACATCCACGCCTTGACCCCATGCCACAACCCCACCCAACGGAATCACACAGCCATACTGCACTCCCGTCCCTCTCACGTATAGACACGACCATAGGCAAGAGCACAGGGCTGGGCGTTGGCCTTTGCATGCGTGGGTGGGGCTGGAGCCTGGTCTGGGCAGGGTGCCAGGTGCGGTACCCATGCCACATCCACACCTCGACCCCATGCCACAACCCCACCCGACGGAATCACACAGCCATACTGCACTCCCGTCCCTCTCACGTATAGACACGACCATAGGCAAGAGCACAGGGCTGGGCGTTGGCCTTTGCTTGCGTGGGTGGGGCTGGAGCGTGGTCTGGGCAGGGTGCCAGGTGCGGTACCCATGCCACATCCACACCTCGACCCCATGCCACAACCCCACCCGACGGAATCACACAGCCATACTGCACTCCCGTCCCTCTCACGTATAGACACGACCATAGGCAGGATTGCAGGGCCGGGCGTTGGCCTTTGCTTGCGTGGGTGGGGCTGGAGCCTGGTCTGGGCAGGGTGCCAGGTGCGGTACCCATGCCACATCCACACCTCGACCCATGCCACAACCCCACCCAACGGAATCACACAGCCATACTGCACTCCCGTCCCTCTCACGTATAGACACGGCCATAGGCAAGAGCACAGGGCTGGGCGTTGGCCTTTGCTTGCGTGGGTGGGGCTGGAGCGTGGTCTGGGTAGGGTGCCAGGTGCGGTACCCATGCCACATCCACACCTCGACCCCATGCCACAACCCCACCCGACGGAATCACACAGCCATACTGCACTCCCGTCCCTCTCACGTATAGACACGGCCATAGGCAAGAGCACAGGGCTGGGCGTTGGCCTTTGCATGCGTGGGTGGGGCTGGAGCGTGGTCTGGGCAGGGTGCCAGGTGCGGTACCCATGCCACATCCACACCTCGACCCATGCCACAACCCCACCCAACGGAATCACACAGCCATACTGCACTCCCGTCCCTCTCACGTATAGACACGGCCATAGGCAAGAGCACAGGGCTGGGCGTTGGCCTTTGCTTGCGTGGGTGGGGCTGGAGCGTGGTCTGGGTAGGGTGCCAGGTGCGGTACCCATGCCACATCCACACCTCGACCCCATGCCACAACCCCACCCGACGGAATCACACAGCCACACTGCACTCCCGTCCCTCTCACGTATAGACACGGCGATAGGCAAGAGCACAGGGCTGGGCGTTGGCCTTTGCTTGCGTGGGTGGGGCTGGAGCGTGGTCTGGGTAGGGTGCCAGGTGCGGTACCCATGCCACATCCACACCTGGACCCCATGCCACAACCCCACCCAACGGAATCACACAGCCATACTGCACTCCCGTCCCTCTCACGTATAGACACGACCATAGGCAGGATTGCAGGGCTGGACGTTGGCCTTTGCATGCGTGGGTGGGGCTGGAGCTTGGTCTGGGCAGGGTGCCAGGTGCGGTACCCATGCCACATCCACGCCTCGACCCCATGCCATAACCCCACCCGACGGAATCACACAGCCATACTGCACTCCCGTCCCTCTCACGTATAGACACGACCATAGGCAAGATTGCAGGGCCGGGCGTTGGCCTTTGCTTGCGTGGGTGGGGCTGGAGCCTGGTCTGGGCAGGGTGCCAGGTGCGGTACCCATGCCACATCCACACCTCGACCCATGCCACAACCCCACCCAACGGAATCACACAGCCATACTGCACTCCCGTCCCTCTCACGTATAGACACGGCCATAGGCAAGAGCACAGGGCTGGGCGTTGGCCTTTGCTTGCGTGGGTGGGGCTGGAGCGTGGTCTGGGTAGGGTGCCAGGTGCGGTACCCATGCCACATCCACACCTCGACCCCATGCCACAACCCCACCCGACGGAATCACACAGCCATACTGCACTCCCGTCCCTCTCACGTATAGACACGGCCATAGGCAAGAGCACAGGGCTGGGCGTTGGCCTTTGCATGCGTGGGTGGGGCTGGAGCGTGGTCTGGGCAGGGTGCCAGGTGCGGTACCCATGCCACATCCACACCTCGACCCATGCCACAACCCCACCCAACGGAATCACACAGCCATACTGCACTCCCGTCCCTCTCACGTATAGACACGGCCATAGGCAAGAGCACAGGGCTGGGCGTTGGCCTTTGCATGCGTGGGTGGGGCTGGAGCCTGGTCTGGGCAGGGTGCCAGGTGCGGTACCCATGCCACATCCACACCTCGACCCCATGCCACAACCCCACCCGACGGAATCACACAGCCACACTGCACTCCCGTCCCTCTCACGTATAGACACGGCGATAGGCAAGAGCACAGGGCTGGGCGTTGGCCTTTGCTTGCGTGGGTGGGGCTGGAGCGTGGTCTGGGTAGGGTGCCAGGTGCGGTACCCATGCCACATCCACACCTGGACCCCATGCCACAACCCCACCCAACGGAATCACACAGCCATACTGCACTCCCGTCCCTCTCACGTATAGACACGACCATAGGCAGGATTGCAGGGCTGGACGTTGGCCTTTGCATGCGTGGGTGGGGCTGGAGCTTGGTCTGGGCAGGGTGCCAGGTGCGGTACCCATGCCACATCCACGCCTCGACCCCATGCCATAACCCCACCCGACGGAATCACACAGCCATACTGCACTCCCGTCCCTCTCACGTATAGACACGACCATAGGCAAGATTGCAGGGCCGGGCGTTGGCCTTTGCTTGCGTGGGTGGGGCTGGAGCCTGGTCTGGGCAGGGTGCCAGGTGCGGTACCCATGCCACATCCACACCTCGACCCCATGCCACAACCCCACACGACGGAATCACACAGCCATACTGCACTCCCGTCCCTCTCACGTATAGACACGGCCATAGGCAGGATTGCAGGTCTGGACGTTGGCCTTTGCATGCGTGGGTGGGGCTGGAGCTTGGTCTGGGCAGGGTGCCAGGTGCGGTACCCATGCCACATCCACACCTCGACCCCATGCCACAACCCCACCCGACGGAATTACACAGCCATACTGCACTCCCGTCCCTCTCACGTATAGACACGACCATAGGCAAGAGCACAGGGCTGGGCGTTGGCCTTTGCTTGCGTGGGTGGGGCTGGAGCGTGGTCTGGGTAGGGTGCCAGGTGCGGTACCCATGCCACATCCACACCTCGACCCCATGCCACAACCCCACCCAACGGAATCACACAGCCATACTGCACTCCCGTCCCTCTCACGTATAGACACGGCCATAGGCAAGAGCACAGGGCTGGGCGTTGGCCTTTGCTTGCGTGGGTGGGGCTGGAGCCTGGTCTGGGCAGGGTGCCAGGTGCGGTACCCATGCCACATCCACGCCTTGACCCCATGCCACAACCCCACCCAACGGAATCACACAGCCATACTGCACTCCCGTCCCTCTCACGTATAGACACGACCATAGGCAAGAGCACAGGGCTGGGCGTTGGCCTTTGCATGCGTGGGTGGGGCTGGAGCCTGGTCTGGGTAGGGTGCCAGGTGCGGTACCCATGCCACATCCACACCTCGACCCCATGCCACAACCCCACCCAACGGAATCACACAGCCATACTGCACTCCCGTCCCTCTCACGTATAGACACGACCATAGGCAAGAGCACAGGGCTGGGCGTTGGCCTTTGCTTGCGTGGGTGGGGCTGGAGCGTGGTCTGGGTAGGGTGCCAGGTGCGGTACCCATGCCACATCCACACCTCGACCCCATGCCACAACCCCACCCAACGGAATCACACAGCCATACTGCACTCCCGTCCCTCTCACGTATAGACACGGCCATAGGCAAGAGCACAGGGCTGGGCGTTGGCCTTTGCTTGCGTGGGTGGGGCTGGAGCCTGGTCTGGGCAGGGTGCCAGGTGCGGTACCCATGCCACATCCACGCCTTGACCCCATGCCACAACCCCACCCAACGGAATCACACAGCCATACTGCACTCCCGTCCCTCTCACGTATAGACACGGCCATAGGCAAGAGCACAGGGCTGGGCGTTGGCCTTTGCTTGCGTGGGTGGGGCTGGAGCCTGGTCTGGGCAGGGTGCCAGGTGCGGTACCCATGCCACATCCACACCTCGACCCCATGCCACAACCCCACCCGACGGAATCACACAGCCATACTGCACTCCCGTCCCTCTCACGTATAGACACGACCATAGGCTAGAGCACAGGGCTGGGCGTTGGCCTTTGCATGCGTGGGTGGGGCTGGAGCGTGGTCTGGGCAGGGTGCCAGGTGCGGTACCCATGCCACATCCACGCCTTGACCCCATGCCACAACCCCACCCAACGGAATCACACAGCCATACTGCACTCCCGTCCCTCTCACGTATAGACACGACCATAGGCAGGATTGCAGGGCCGGGCGTTGGCCTTTGCTTGCGTGGGTGGGGCTGGAGCCTGGTCTGGGCAGGGTGCCAGGTGCGGTACCCATGCCACATCCACACCTCGACCCATGCCACAACCCCACCCAACGGAATCACACAGCCATACTGCACTCCCGTCCCTCTCACGTATAGACACGGCCATAGGCAAGAGCACAGGGCTGGGCGTTGGCCTTTGCTTGCGTGGGTGGGGCTGGAGCGTGGTCTGGGTAGGGTGCCAGGTGCGGTACCCATGCCACATCCACACCTCGACCCCATGCCACAACCCCACCCGACGGAATCACACAGCCATACTGCACTCCCGTCCCTCTCACGTATAGACACGACCATAGGCAAGATTGCAGGGCCGGGCGTTGGCCTTTGCTTGCGTGGGTGGGGCTGGAGCCTGGTCTGGGCAGGGTGCCAGGTGCGGTACCCATGCCACATCCACACCTCGACCCCATGCCACAACCCCACACGACGGAATCACACAGCCATACTGCACTCCCGTCCCTCTCACGTATAGACACGACCATAGGCAGGATTGCAGGTCTGGACGTTGGCCTTTGCATGCGTGGGTGGGGCTGGAGCTTGGTCTGGGCAGGGTGCCAGGTGCGGTACCCATGCCACATCCACACCTCGACCCCATGCCACAACCCCACCCGACGGAATTACACAGCCATACTGCACTCCCGTCCCTCTCACGTATAGACACGACCATAGGCAAGAGCACAGGGCTGGGCGTTGGCCTTTGCTTGCGTGGGTGGGGCTGGAGCGTGGTCTGGGTAGGGTGCCAGGTGCGGTACCCATGCCACATCCACACCTCGACCCCATGCCACAACCCCACCCAACGGAATCACACAGCCATACTGCACTCCCGTCCCTCTCACGTATAGACACGGCCATAGGCAAGAGCACAGGGCTGGGCGTTGGCCTTTGCTTGCGTGGGTGGGGCTGGAGCCTGGTCTGGGCAGGGTGCCAGGTGCGGTACCCATGCCACATCCACGCCTTGACCCCATGCCACAACCCCACCCAACGGAATCACACAGCCATACTGCACTCCCGTCCCTCTCACGTATAGACACGACCATAGGCAAGAGCACAGGGCTGGGCGTTGGCCTTTGCATGCGTGGGTGGGGCTGGAGCCTGGTCTGGGTAGGGTGCCAGGTGCGGTACCCATGCCACATCCACACCTCGACCCCATGCCACAACCCCACCCAACGGAATCACACAGCCATACTGCACTCCCGTCCCTCTCACGTATAGACACGACCATAGGCAAGAGCACAGGGCTGGGCGTTGGCCTTTGCTTGCGTGGGTGGGGCTGGAGCCTGGTCTGGGCAGGGTGCCAGGTGCGGTACCCATGCCACATCCACGCCTTGACCCCATGCCACAACCCCACCCAACGGAATCACACAGCCATACTGCACTCCCGTCCCTCTCACGTATAGACACGACCATAGGCAAGAGCACAGGGCTGGGCGTTGGCCTTTGCATGCGTGGGTGGGGCTGGAGCCTGGTCTGGGCAGGGTGCCAGGTGCGGTACCCATGCCACATCCACACCTCGACCCCATGCCACAACCCCACCCGACGGAATCACACAGCCATACTGCACTCCCGTCCCTCTCACGTATAGACACGACCATAGGCTAGAGCACAGGGCTGGGCGTTGGCCTTTGCATGCGTGGGTGGGGCTGGAGCGTGGTCTGGGCAGGGTGCCAGGTGCGGTACCCATGCCACATCCACACCTCGACCCCATGCCACAACCCCACCCGACGGAATCACACAGCCATACTGCACTCCCGTCCCTCTCACGTATAGACACGACCATAGGCAAGATTGCAGGGCCGGGCGTTGGCCTTTGCTTGCGTGGGTGGGGCTGGAGCCTGGTCTGGGCAGGGTGCCAGGTGCGGTACCCATGCCACATCCACACCTCGACCCCATGCCACAACCCCACACGACGGAATCACACAGCCATACTGCACTCCCGTCCCTCTCACGTATAGACACGGCCATAGGCAAGAGCACAGGGCTGGGCGTTGGCCTTTGCTTGCGTGGGTGGGGCTGGAGCGTGGTCTGGGTAGGGTGCCAGGTGCGGTACCCATGCCACATCCACACCTCGACCCCATGCCACAACCCCACCCGACGGAATCACACAGCCATACTGCACTCCCGTCCCTCTCACGTATAGACACGGCCATAGGCAAGAGCACAGGGCTGGGCGTTGGCCTTTGCATGCGTGGGTGGGGCTGGAGCGTGGTCTGGGCAGGGTGCCAGGTGCGGTACCCATGCCACATCCACACCTCGACCCATGCCACAACCCCACCCAACGGAATCACACAGCCATACTGCACTCCCGTCCCTCTCACGTATAGACACGGCCATAGGCAAGAGCACAGGGCTGGGCGTTGGCCTTTGCATGCGTGGGTGGGGCTGGAGCCTGGTCTGGGTAGGGTGCCAGGTGCGGTACCCATGCCACATCCACACCTCGACCCCATGCCACAACCCCACCCAACGGAATCACACAGCCATACTGCACTCCCGTCCCTCTCACGTATAGACACGACCATAGGCAAGAGCACAGGGCTGGGCGTTGGCCTTTGCTTGCGTGGGTGGGGCTGGAGCGTGGTCTGGGTAGGGTGCCAGGTGCGGTACCCATGCCACATCCACACCTCGACCCCATGCCACAACCCCACCCAACGGAATCACACAGCCATACTGCACTCCCGTCCCTCTCACGTATAGACACGGCCATAGGCAAGAGCACAGGGCTGGGCGTTGGCCTTTGCTTGCGTGGGTGGGGCTGGAGCCTGGTCTGGGCAGGGTGCCAGGTGCGGTACCCATGCCACATCCACGCCTTGACCCCATGCCACAACCCCACCCAACGGAATCACACAGCCATACTGCACTCCCGTCCCTCTCACGTATAGACACGACCATAGGCAAGAGCACAGGGCTGGGCGTTGGCCTTTGCATGCGTGGGTGGGGCTGGAGCCTGGTCTGGGCAGGGTGCCAGGTGCGGTACCCATGCCACATCCACACCTCGACCCCATGCCACAACCCCACCCGACGGAATCACACAGCCATACTGCACTCCCGTCCCTCTCACGTATAGACACGACCATAGGCTAGAGCACAGGGCTGGGCGTTGGCCTTTGCATGCGTGGGTGGGGCTGGAGCGTGGTCTGGGCAGGGTGCCAGGTGCGGTACCCATGCCACATCCACACCTCGACCCCATGCCACAACCCCACCCGACGGAATCACACAGCCATACTGCACTCCCGTCCCTCTCACGTATAGACACGACCATAGGCAGGATTGCAGGGCCGGGCGTTGGCCTTTGCTTGCGTGGGTGGGGCTGGAGCCTGGTCTGGGCAGGGTGCCAGGTGCGGTACCCATGCCACATCCACACCTCGACCCATGCCACAACCCCACCCAACGGAATCACACAGCCATACTGCACTCCCGTCCCTCTCACGTATAGACACGGCCATAGGCAAGAGCACAGGGCTGGGCGTTGGCCTTTGCTTGCGTGGGTGGGGCTGGAGCGTGGTCTGGGTAGGGTGCCAGGTGCGGTACCCATGCCACATCCACACCTCGACCCCATGCCACAACCCCACACGACGGAATCACACAGCCATACTGCACTCCCGTCCCTCTCACGTATAGACACGGCCATAGGCAAGAGCACAGGGCTGGGCGTTGGCCTTTGCATGCGTGGGTGGGGCTGGAGCGTGGTCTGGGCAGGGTGCCAGGTGCGGTACCCATGCCACATCCACACCTCGACCCATGCCACAACCCCACCCAACGGAATCACACAGCCATACTGCACTCCCGTCCCTCTCACGTATAGACACGGCCATAGGCAAGAGCACAGGGCTGGGCGTTGGCCTTTGCTTGCGTGGGTGGGGCTGGAGCGTGGTCTGGGTAGGGTGCCAGGTGCGGTACCCATGCCACATCCACACCTCGACCCCATGCCACAACCCCACCCGACGGAATCACACAGCCACACTGCACTCCCGTCCCTCTCACGTATAGACACGGCGATAGGCAAGAGCACAGGGCTGGGCGTTGGCCTTTGCTTGCGTGGGTGGGGCTGGAGCGTGGTCTGGGTAGGGTGCCAGGTGCGGTACCCATGCCACATCCACACCTCGACCCCATGCCACAACCCCACCCAACGGAATCACACAGCCATACTGCACTCCCGTCCCTCTCACGTATAGACACGGCCATAGGCAGGATTGCAGGGCTGGACGTTGGCCTTTGCATGCGTGGGTGGGGCTGGAGCTTGGTCTGGGCAGGGTGCCAGGTGCGGTACCCATGCCACATCCACGCCTCGACCCCATGCCATAACCCCACCCGACGGAATCACACAGCCATACTGCACTCCCGTCCCTCTCACGTATAGACACGACCATAGGCAAGATTGCAGGGCCGGGCGTTGGCCTTTGCTTGCGTGGGTGGGGCTGGAGCCTGGTCTGGGCAGGGTGCCAGGTGCGGTACCCATGCCACATCCACACCTCGACCCCATGCCACAACCCCACACGACGGAATCACACAGCCATACTGCACTCCCGTCCCTCTCACGTATAGACACGGCCATAGGCAGGATTGCAGGTCTGGACGTTGGCCTTTGCATGCGTGGGTGGGGCTGGAGCTTGGTCTGGGCAGGGTGCCAGGTGCGGTACCCATGCCACATCCACACCTCGACCCCATGCCACAACCCCACCCGACGGAATTACACAGCCATACTGCACTCCCGTCCCTCTCACGTATAGACACGACCATAGGCAAGAGCACAGGGCTGGGCGTTGGCCTTTGCTTGCGTGGGTGGGGCTGGAGCGTGGTCTGGGTAGGGTGCCAGGTGCGGTACCCATGCCACATCCACACCTCGACCCCATGCCACAACCCCACCCAACGGAATCACACAGCCATACTGCACTCCCGTCCCTCTCACGTATAGACACGGCCATAGGCAAGAGCACAGGGCTGGGCGTTGGCCTTTGCTTGCGTGGGTGGGGCTGGAGCCTGGTCTGGGCAGGGTGCCAGGTGCGGTACCCATGCCACATCCACGCCTTGACCCCATGCCACAACCCCACCCAACGGAATCACACAGCCATACTGCACTCCCGTCCCTCTCACGTATAGACACGACCATAGGCAAGAGCACAGGGCTGGGCGTTGGCCTTTGCATGCGTGGGTGGGGCTGGAGCCTGGTCTGGGTAGGGTGCCAGGTGCGGTACCCATGCCACATCCACACCTCGACCCCATGCCACAACCCCACCCGACGGAATCACACAGCCACACTGCACTCCCGTCCCTCTCACGTATAGACACGACCATAGGCAAGAGCACAGGGCTGGGCGTTGGCCTTTGCTTGCGTGGGTGGGGCTGGAGCCTGGTCTGGGCAGGGTGCCAGGTGCGGTACCCATGCCACATCCACACCTCGACCCCATGCCACAACCCCACCCGACGGAATCACACAGCCACACTGCACTCCCGTCCCTCTCACGTATAGACACGGCCATAGGCAAGAGCACAGGGCTGGGCGTTGGCCTTTGCTTGCGTGGGTGGGGCTGGAGCGTGGTCTGGGTAGGGTGCCAGGTGCGGTACCCATGCCACATCCACACCTCGACCCCATGCCACAACCCCACCCAACGGAATCACACAGCCATACTGCACTCCCGTCCCTCTCACGTAAAGACACGGCCATAGGCAGGATTGCAGGGCTGGACGTTGGCCTTTGCATGCGTGGGTGGGGCTGGAGCTTGGTCTGGGCAGGGTGCCAGGTGCGGTACCCATGCCACATCCACGCCTCGACCCCATGCCATAACCCCACCCGACGGAATCACACAGCCATACTGCACTCCCGTCCCTCTCACGTATAGACACGGCCATAGGCAGGATTGCAGGGCTGGACGTTGGCCTTTGCATGCGTGGGTGGGGCTGGAGCTTGGTCTGGGCAGGGTGCCAGGTGCGGTACCCATGCCACATCCACGCCTTGACCCCATGCCACAACCCCACCCAACGGAATCACACAGCCATACTGCACTCCCGTCCCTCTCACGTATAGACACGACCATAGGCTAGAGCACAGGGCTGGGCGTTGGCCTTTGCATGCGTGGGTGGGGCTGGAGCCTGGTCTGGGCAGGGTGCCAGGTGCGGTACCCATGCCACATCCACACCTCGACCCCATGCCACAACCCCACCCGACGGAATCACACAGCCATACTGCACTCCCGTCCCTCTCACGTATAGACACGACCATAGGCTAGAGCACAGGGCTGGGCGTTGGCCTTTGCATGCGTGGGTGGGGCTGGAGCGTGGTCTGGGCAGGGTGCCAGGTGCGGTACCCATGCCACATCCACACCTCGACCCCATGCCACAACCCCACCCGACGGAATCACACAGCCATACTGCACTCCCGTCCCTCTCACGTATAGACACGACCATAGGCAGGATTGCAGGGCCGGGCGTTGGCCTTTGCTTGCGTGGGTGGGGCTGGAGCCTGGTCTGGGCAGGGTGCCAGGTGCGGTACCCATGCCACATCCACACCTCGACCCATGCCACAACCCCACCCAACGGAATCACACAGCCATACTGCACTCCCGTCCCTCTCACGTATAGACACGGCCATAGGCAAGAGCACAGGGCTGGGCGTTGGCCTTTGCTTGCGTGGGTGGGGCTGGAGCCTGGTCTGGGCAGGGTGCCAGGTGCGGTACCCATGCCACATCCACACCTCGACCCCATGCCACAACCCCACACGACGGAATCACACAGCCATACTGCACTCCCGTCCCTCTCACGTATAGACACGGCCATAGGCAGGATTGCAGGTCTGGACGTTGGCCTTTGCATGCGTGGGTGGGGCTGGAGCTTGGTCTGGGCAGGGTGCCAGGTGCGGTACCCATGCCACATCCACACCTCGACCCCATGCCACAACCCCACCCGACGGAATTACACAGCCATACTGCACTCCCGTCCCTCTCACGTATAGACACGACCATAGGCAAGAGCACAGGGCTGGGCGTTGGCCTTTGCTTGCGTGGGTGGGGCTGGAGCGTGGTCTGGGTAGGGTGCCAGGTGCGGTACCCATGCCACATCCACACCTCGACCCCATGCCACAACCCCACCCGACGGAATCACACAGCCATACTGCACTCCCGTCCCTCTCACGTATAGACACGGCCATAGGCAAGAGCACAGGGCTGGGCGTTGGCCTTTGCTTGCGTGGGTGGGGCTGGAGCCTGGTCTGGGCAGGGTGCCAGGTGCGGTACCCATGCCACATCCACGCCTTGACCCCATGCCACAACCCCACCCAACGGAATCACACAGCCATACTGCACTCCCGTCCCTCTCACGTATAGACACGACCATAGGCAAGAGCACAGGGCTGGGCGTTGGCCTTTGCATGCGTGGGTGGGGCTGGAGCCTGGTCTGGGTAGGGTGCCAGGTGCGGTACCCATGCCACATCCACACCTCGACCCCATGCCACAACCCCACCCGACGGAATCACACAGCCACACTGCACTCCCGTCCCTCTCACGTATAGACACGACCATAGGCAAGAGCACAGGGCTGGGCGTTGGCCTTTGCTTGCGTGGGTGGGGCTGGAGCCTGGTCTGGGCAGGGTGCCAGGTGCGGTACCCATGCCACATCCACACCTCGACCCCATGCCACAACCCCACCCGACGGAATCACACAGCCACACTGCACTCCCGTCCCTCTCACGTATAGACACGGCCATAGGCAAGAGCACAGGGCTGGGCGTTGGCCTTTGCTTGCGTGGGTGGGGCTGGAGCGTGGTCTGGGTAGGGTGCCAGGTGCGGTACCCATGCCACATCCACACCTCGACCCCATGCCACAACCCCACCCAACGGAATCACACAGCCATACTGCACTCCCGTCCCTCTCACGTAAAGACACGGCCATAGGCAGGATTGCAGGGCTGGACGTTGGCCTTTGCATGCGTGGGTGGGGCTGGAGCTTGGTCTGGGCAGGGTGCCAGGTGCGGTACCCATGCCACATCCACGCCTCGACCCCATGCCATAACCCCACCCGACGGAATCACACAGCCATACTGCACTCCCGTCCCTCTCACGTATAGACACGGCCATAGGCAGGATTGCAGGGCTGGACGTTGGCCTTTGCATGCGTGGGTGGGGCTGGAGCTTGGTCTGGGCAGGGTGCCAGGTGCGGTACCCATGCCACATCCACACCTCGACCCCATGCCACAACCCCACCCGACGGAATTACACAGCCATACTGCACTCCCGTCCCTCTCACGTATAGACACGACCATAGGCAAGAGCACAGGGCTGGGCGTTGGCCTTTGCTTGCGTGGGTGGGGCTGGAGCCTGGTCTGGGCAGGGTGCCAGGTGCGGTACCCATGCCACATCCACACCTCGACCCCATGCCACAACCCCACCCAACGGAATCACACAGCCATACTGCACTCCCGTCCCTCTCACGTATAGACACGGCCATAGGCAAGAGCACAGGGCTGGGCGTTGGCCTTTGCTTGCGTGGGTGGGGCTGGAGCCTGGTCTGGGCAGGGTGCCAGGTGCGGTACCCATGCCACATCCACGCCTTGACCCCATGCCACAACCCCACCCAACGGAATCACACAGCCATACTGCACTCCCGTCCCTCTCACGTATAGACACGACCATAGGCTAGAGCACAGGGCTGGGCGTTGGCCTTTGCATGCGTGGGTGGGGCTGGAGCCTGGTCTGGGCAGGGTGCCAGGTGCGGTACCCATGCCACATCCACACCTCGACCCCATGCCACAACCCCACCCGACGGAATCACACAGCCATACTGCACTCCCGTCCCTCTCACGTATAGACACGACCATAGGCTAGAGCACAGGGCTGGGCGTTGGCCTTTGCATGCGTGGGTGGGGCTGGAGCGTGGTCTGGGCAGGGTGCCAGGTGCGGTACCCATGCCACATCCACACCTCGACCCCATGCCACAACCCCACCCGACGGAATCACACAGCCATACTGCACTCCCGTCCCTCTCACGTATAGACACGACCATAGGCAGGATTGCAGGGCCGGGCGTTGGCCTTTGCTTGCGTGGGTGGGGCTGGAGCCTGGTCTGGGCAGGGTGCCAGGTGCGGTACCCATGCCACATCCACACCTCGACCCATGCCACAACCCCACCCAACGGAATCACACAGCCATACTGCACTCCCGTCCCTCTCACGTATAGACACGGCCATAGGCAAGAGCACAGGGCTGGGCGTTGGCCTTTGCTTGCGTGGGTGGGGCTGGAGCGTGGTCTGGGTAGGGTGCCAGGTGCGGTACCCATGCCACATCCACACCTCGACCCCATGCCACAACCCCACCCGACGGAATCACACAGCCATACTGCACTCCCGTCCCTCTCACGTATAGACACGGCCATAGGCAAGAGCACAGGGCTGGGTGTTGGCCTTTGCATGCGTGGGTGGGGCTGGAGCGTGGTCTGGGCAGGGTGCCAGGTGCGGTACCCATGCCACATCCACACCTCGACCCATGCCACAACCCCACCCAACGGAATCACACAGCCATACTGCACTCCCGTCCCTCTCACGTATAGACACGGCCATAGGCAAGAGCACAGGGCTGGGCGTTGGCCTTTGCATGCGTGGGTGGGGCTGGAGCGTGGTCTGGGTAGGGTGCCAGGTGCGGTACCCATGCCACATCCACACCTCGACCCCATGCCACAACCCCACCCGACGGAATCACACAGCCACACTGCACTCCCGTCCCTCTCACGTATAGACACGGCGATAGGCAAGAGCACAGGGCTGGGCGTTGGCCTTTGCTTGCCTGGGTGGGGCTGGAGCGTGGTCTGGGTAGGGTGCCAGGTGCGGTACCCATGCCACATCCACACCTCGACCCCATGCCACAACCCCACCCAACGGAATCACACAGCCATACTGCACTCCCGTCCCTCTCACGTATAGACACGGCCATAGGCAGGATTGCAGGGCTGGACGTTGGCCTTTGCATGCGTGGGTGGGGCTGGAGCTTGGTCTGGGCAGGGTGCCAGGTGCGGTACCCATGCCACATCCACGCCTCGACCCCATGCCATAACCCCACCCGACGGAATCACACAGCCATACTGCACTCCCGTCCCTCTCACGTATAGACACGACCATAGGCAAGATTGCAGGGCCGGGCGTTGGCCTTTGCTTGCGTGGGTGGGGCTGGAGCCTGGTCTGGGCAGGGTGCCAGGTGCGGTACCCATGCCACATCCACGCCTTGACCCCATGCCACAACCCCACACGACGGAATCACACAGCCATACTGCACTCCCGTCCCTCTCACGTATAGACACGTACTACTAAATGCTGACGAGCGTTAGGGCCTGTGCGCGCCTGTCTGCACGTGTGACAGGGGGGCCGGGGGCAGGGGAGCGGGCACCCAACATGGGTCTTGCATGGGGGCGCATGGCGCTAACAACGGCCACTGCTTAAGTCGCGGTGCTTACATAGCATTTATACACACATATGAAACGTTCAAACTCAGCACACATATATACAAACTAATTCTCCTCGACAAAATCATAGCCTGCCCTACAGCATCCTTTTAAACATCCAACTCGTAGCGCCTCATTTAAGTCTATGTTCACTTTCTATCAATCTTGTACGTGACTTGTTACTAAAAATGCCACACTGTGAGTCCGATATCCCGCGGAAAAGTCTACGAGCGGGGCGTGCATCGCGGTCAGCGCGGTCAACCGGACGGCTTTGGTCGCGACAGGCTGTGGCCTCACTCCTGTGGCCTGCAGTGGGCTTTCGCTTATGCATTGACAACCTATATGCTTCACATAAGCGGTGCGTGCTAATGAGTTATTGTGTTAGTTAAGGCTCGGTCAATCGCGGACTGTTCTTTGGCGTCGTTCCCTGCTCCTTGGCCTGGGTGCTGATAGTCCACACAATTTAATTCATACCCGAAGCAATTGTCCTCCCATATCTCGCCGCGTCCGGTTGTTAACTGGTCGCCCGTCACAATGATGGCATTGCGGACCCGCTCAGTCACGGGCACACACATTCCTTGTGAATCCCTAATTAACTTCCGAGTGCTTTGCTTTTCCCGACTTGCTCGCAGTGGCTAGCAGGATGTCTGGCCATCCTGGACTGGCGCTTAGCACAATTCGGTGAGTGAGTGGTTGTTATAGGGGGAGGTAGGATTGATGACACAAGGTGTCTTTAGACGCCATGCATGTGGGCGGCCGGGCGAGAGCGGGGGGTGGGGGTGGGATGGCTGGGGGGCGAGGAGAGGGGGGGGGGGACGAGCAGGGGCGGGCCGGGATGGCCAGGAAGTGGGCTGGGATGGCCGGGATGAGCTGCTGGCTGCTGCATCCGAACGGTGTGGCTTGAAAGCTTGAGGGCTGGTCCGAACATTTATGGTCCGACAAGGTTTCGGACGGTGAAGCGGGCTGGGATGGCCGGGATGAGCTGCTGGCTGCTGCGTCCGAACGGTGTGGTCCGAAAGCTTGAGGGCTGGTCCGAACGTTTATGGTCCGACGAGGTTTCGGACCAGAATCGGACGGTATAATTCGGACCAGAATCGGACCAGAATCGGACCAGAATCGGACCGTGTTCACCCCGGTCCGAGGGATCACCCCTTCGGACGGGCGTCGGACCAGAATCGGACCGCGTTCGGACAGCCAGCCTTCGGACCGCGTTCGGACCACGTTCGGACCGGGGGCTTTCCCCGAGTGACAGGCGCCGGCTGGCCCGGCACCTTCAGGTGCGTGATGGGCTCCTGAGCGCCGGCAGTGGGCTCGTCAGCCTGCCGATGGAACCAGCTGGTGCCGCGCTCCCCATGTTCCTCCATCAGGGCGGCCCGGGCATTGTGGCTGGCGGCCGTGGAGGCCGCCTGGTGTTCACGCACCACCAGGTTGGCCATGGCCGCGGCTTGACGCTGCGCCGCACTGGCGCCGGGCTGGTCTGCCAAGGTGGCGGCCAGGTCGGCAGCCAGCACAACGTCATGGAGCCCATCTCAGCACACAGCACAGGGTGAAACAGCAGGTAGGTGGGGAAGCGCCACTGCTCCCGGTGCGCACTCGGCAAGTCCGGCAGGGACAGGGTGAGCCGCACCCCGTGGTGATCTCCCGGCGCGCCAAACGTGCGCGCGACATCAGACACCCACGGCAAGGCGGCAGCACTGACATACCACCGATCCAGGCGGGCAGGTGTGGCCGGCTTGGGCGTGGCCGGGTGCGTGTAGCCCTTGGCGCTGCCCCGCTTGCTCGCCCAGGGGTCCACCAGGTTGAACTGAGCCAGCAAGCTGGAGAGATGCGGCCCACCTACAGCACGCGACGGGCTGGGGGCCGCCTCCTGGCTAGCATCAGTGACACAGTTCCAGTCCCCACCCACAACAAGCGCCCGGTCTGTGGCCAGGTGCGACTGCAGCCCCGCAAAGAAAGCAGCCTTGTCCGCCCCATTCGTAGGTGCGTACACACAGACCAGGCGCAGGCGCAGGTGGCCCACATCCCAATCCCAACATACCACTCGGCCCGCAGCATCCGCTGAGGGTGAGTGCAGGACGCAGCCTGGCAGCGACAGCTGAGTACGCGCCAGGATGGCGGCTCCACGCGAGTGGGGCGACACTGCGGGGCTGGCTGATAGGCGGTGGCGCCACGGGAGGCACGGCCCCTGCGCGGCACGGAGGCAGGACTCCAGCGCCTGTGTATCCGTAGCGTGGGTCTCCTGCAGCAGCACAATATCTGCTCTCAGACCCCTTCCCAGTGCTTTTTTTTTTGAGGACTTTACTTTACTTTACTTTACTTTACTCTCCTCCTTTGCTATTCTTGCGTTCTGCTTTCCTCCCCTGCAACAGTTACACAGTCACTGTCGTTTTCCGGACGCTGTTCGACTTGCTTCCTCTCGTTTTAGGCTTCTTAAGACCTACGACTAATTGGGAAGCACTCTGCGCTTGTGGGTGCGCTCCTATTTCGTCAGTCAACGTTGCAGCAGTAGCGCGACGCTTTCTCTCCCGCGCCTTTTCGCCTACGCCGGCTTGATATTTGGTGGTCGACTTCAATATGGATTAGGATTCTGGCGGCTCTGGCGCGTCACCGTGGAGTTGGTGACATTTCGCTCGTCGGCGTCTTCAACACCTCGGCGAGCAGCGTGCTTCGACAGCTTGGAGCCGGTGGCGTATCGACCTCTTTGGTTGGTTCTTTGCGCGGGTCTCGGCGCGCTTAGCCTGGCGCGTTGGGTGCAGAGGTCGCGGGTGCCCTTCCGCACTTTCTGGGAGCTTCCCACAGCTGGTTTTGGGGGGCAGCACGCCTTTGTGTCCTTGTTGCCTGGTGCCCCGCCCTTGCCCTGCTCCACCATGCGGCTTTGCTTTGCTGCCCTGTGAGTCTTGCTCTCGGGTAGCTATGCTGTCTTTGGGGGATCCTGGCCGGTTCAGGCCGGTGTCTCAGCGCAGCATCCGCGTGCCGTCGGCAGGCATGCAGGCAGCTTCACCAGCCGAGCCATGGGCCCCGGGGGCAGGGCAGCCACCTGGGCCACCCGCCGCCGTGGGCGCCTCCAGTCTGGGTGTCGCTGCCAGCTTTGACAGCACAGGGCTCCACCGCGCTTGGTGGCAGCTTCGCCAGGCGCCGGGGGTGCAGGGGCTGACACCGCGGGCCCAGGGCCGTGGCCTGCCCACCAGCCCCATTCTCCTAGTGGGTCAAGCAGAAGGGTTGCCAGCGGGAGTGCCGCTCACGGCAGCGTCGGTCAGGGGGCTCACGGGGGACGCTATGCGGGTGCTGGAGTCTCAGCTCCCGGCGCATCAGCAGCAAGGCCGCCTCTTGCAGGGCCACTCTCTGCACAGTGTGGGGCAGCCATCCCGTTGTTACGCGGAGGTGACGTTTGTCCCTGGGGCGGACAGCACCACTGTTGCCAGCTTTACAGCTTGCCTGCTGCGCAACTCGCCCCTGAAGGTGCCGTACCTGGGCCAGACTGTCCATGTGCATGCAGATGTGCGGCCCGTCATTCCAGGCACCTACACGGTGGCTGTCAAGATGATTGGCGGGCCAGGTTGGGCCGCTGTTGTGGGGCGCACGGAGGCCGTCCTGCATGTGGCGGGCTACACAACCACATCCGACCCAGACGACCTCAGCGGTGTCTACGTGGTGTCCGAGCGCTTGGCGCAGATGGTGGGCCCGAAGGGGCAGCCTCTTGCACCTGCTGGTACGGGTATCACCAACCATGTCATTGCCTGTCTGCGGGGCACAGCCGATGACCCGCTGCTTGCTAAGCTGCATGGCGCCCGTTTTGAGCTGCAAGGCGAGGAGCCCATGCTGGTGGACGTCTGCAGCAGCAAGGCGGCCGAACTCCTCCTGGAGGCAGCGGCGGCGGCCGGTGTTGCTGCCCCACAGGGGGCTGCGGCGGGGGGCCTTGCCCCAGGCAGGGTCCCCGCCGCCGCTGGCAGCCTGGGCCGCTCTCCTTCAGTGGCAGGGGTGCCGCTAGCGGCCGCGGCCGCTGCTGCGCAGGGGCTGGGTGCCGCCGGGACCGACGTTGAGATGCAGGAGGCGGGTAGCTTGGGCGGTGTCGCAGGAGCCGCCACTGGTGCAGCGTCCGGGCCGGGAATGGGCAGCTGCACTCCGGCTGTGGTGCTGCCCGCAGCGTCAGCAGCCGCCGCTGGCATGCCGCTGGGTAGCGCCTCATCGCCAGTGCAGCCCCAAGCGGGCGTCAAACGGGCTGCGGAGGGCACGCCGCAGGCAGCTGCTCCACGGCAGCCGCGTCCTCTGCAGGCGATTCGGGGGGGAGGGGGGGAGGGCTCTCAGCCGCCAGCGGGTTCACGGGGGCCGGACGGCGCAGCCCCTGACGTCGTGATGCAGGACGCCGCGCGCACTAGTCGGCGTGCCCGTCGGCAAGCTGGGGGCCAGCAGCAGCAGCAGCCCGCCACTATGCGGAGGCAGGGAAGCTCGGCGTCTGACATGGATGTGGAGGGCGCCGCCGGGTCTGCCAGCATTGCTGCCAGCGGGCGGGTGAATGGGCTGCAGCAGCCCACCGGCGCTGCCCCGCCCACTCCCCGGTTTGATGATAGGGCTGCTGCAGCGGCGGCGCGGGAGCAGGCGGACGCCATGCAGCAGTACCTGGCGCGGAAGGCGGTGCTGGAGCAGCAGCAACGGCAGCGGGTGCAACAGCTTGCGCCGCAGGCGGTGCAGCCGTCACGGGTGCTGACTGGTAATGCATTCCAGCCCCTGGCGGGGCTGGGTGGCGTTCTCCCGGACGGGGGTGGGGATCCCGTGGACCAGCCGCGCCCTCGGCGGCGGCAGGGCCAACCTCAGCCACCACCGCCGGCGGGATTGACGCCGCCCAAGTCCAAGTCCAAGTCCAAGGGGCAGCTGGTGGTGGCGCACCTGCAACAGCAGCCAGCGCCGCCAGGGCCACCGCCGCCACTGCTGGAGCCGGCGGCCGGCCGCCGGTCTGGGCCACGGCGGCCGGATGGCACGGCCGCCGATCCGCCGTTGCAGGTGCAGCGGCCAGCACCGCGGCCCCCGCCGCGCGCTGGCGTAGCTGGCGCGGTCCCGGCAGGGGCCTTGCCCGCTGTCGCGCCGCCACTGATGCCGACAGCACCGCCTCCGCCTTCACCTTCCCTGCCGGCCGGACGTACCAGTGGTATGGCTGGGGCACCGGGTGGGGGGCCGCCTGCTGGGGTGCCCACGGCCGTTGGTGGGAGCGGGGGCTTGGGCCCGGGTGGTGAGGCCGGGTACGGGGCGGTGCGCCTGTCTGCTGCCGTCTGCACTGCCATAGGCTCTGACCTTGTTGCCTACCAAGGGCGCCGTACCGCCGTGCAGCCACATGAGCGGCAGGCGCTTGGTAGCCGCGTGCTGGGTGACCGCCTCCTGCAATGCATCTGGGAGCTGGGGGCCCCCGCAGGGGACCTGTCGCTTTGCCGTGTGCCTGCAGGTCGCAAGGCAGTCTTGGCGCAGCTTGCGGACGACCTCACCCACTGGTGGAGCCTGTACTCTGACCAGCCAGCAAGCGCCCCCCTACCCCATGATGTGGTGCAGCAGGTGCAGGACGTCGCGCAGCTCGTGCAGGACGCCTACGTGGTGTCAATGAGCCAGCCGCGCCGCCTGCGGCCGCCCCCGCCTGGGCCTGTGGCGCCCGGCGTGACCGGCGGCGGGCCGGACCCCTTCCTGCACCGCCCACGCAGCCCCAGCGCGTCCAGTCGCATGAGCCTTGACAGCCGCCCGCGGAGTGTTGGCGGCGCCAGCGCAGGTGCTGCCGCCATGAGCATCAGCAGCGACGGCGCCCCCCCGGCCCGGCGTGGCCGCGGGGGCCGCCGACGCACCAACAACCGCCAACGACACCGCCAACGCCCCGGCGCCGCCGCGGCCGGCGGTGGCTTGTAATGCGGCCGCCGGTGGGGGCGGCGAGCCTCAGGCTCCTGACACTCAATGTCAATGGCCTGGGCTCGCTGCCCAAGGCGCAGGCGCTGGTGTCGCACCTGCGCCAGACGCAAGCAGATGTTGTGCTGCTGCAGGAGACCCACGCTACGGATACACAGGCGCTGGAGTCCTGCCTCCGTGCCGCGCAGGGGCCGTGCCTCCCGTGGCGCCACCGCCTATCAGCCAGCCCCGCAGTGTCGCCCCACTCGCGTGGAGCCGCCATCCTGGCGCGTACTCAGCTGTCGCTGCCAGGCTGCGTCCTGCACTCACCCTCAGCGGATGCTGCGGGCCGAGTGGTATGTTGGGATTGGGATGTGGGCCACCTGCGCCTGCGCCTGGTCTGTGTGTACGCACCTACGAATGGGGCGGACAAGGCTGCTTTCTTTGCGGGGCTGCAGTCGCACCTGGCCACAGACCGGGCGCTTGTTGTGGGTGGGGACTGGAACTGTGTCACTGATGCTAGCCAGGAGGCGGCCCCCAGCCCGTCGCGTGCTGTAGGTGGGCCGCATCTCTCCAGCTTGCTGGCTCAGTTCAACCTGGTGGACCCCTGGGCGAGCAAGCGGGGCAGCGCCAAGGGCTACACGCATCCGGCCACACCCAAGCCGGCCACACCTGCCCGCCTGGATCGGTGGTATGTCAGTGCTGCCGCCTTGCCGTGGGTGTCTGATGTCGCGCGCACGTTTGGCGCGCCGGGAGATCACCACGGGGTGCTGCTCACCCTGTCCCTGCCGGACTTGCCGAGTGCGCACCGGGAGCAGTGGCGCTTCCCCACCTACCTGCTGTTTCACCCTGTGCTATGTGCTGAGCTGAAGCAGCGCCTGGAAGCGCACATTGCCGCTCATCCCGCCACCAGTGCAGGTGCTGACGCAACCGCGATGTGGGAGGCGGACAAGGGCTTCTTGCGTGAGGCCGCCACCGACATCCATCACCGGCACGCTCGGCAGGCTCGGGATGGGCTCCATGACGTTGTGCTGGCTGCCGACCTGGCCGCCACCTTGGCAGACCAGCCCGGCGCCAGTGCGGCGCAGTGTCAAGCCGCGGCCATGGCCAACCTGGCGGTGCGTGAACACCAGGCGGCCTCCGCGGCCGCCAGCCACAATGCCCGGGCCGCCCTGATGGAGGAACATGGGGAGCGCGGCACCAGCTGGTTCCATCGGCAGGCTGACGAGCCCACTGCCGGCGCTCAGGAGCCCATCACGCACCTGAAGGTGCCGGGCCAGCCGGCGCCTGTGGCGCTCACGGGGCCCAACACGCGAAGCACCATCTCTGCCGCAGCCACAGCCATGTACAGCAGCACCAGCGCCACCAGCCTCTTCCGTGTGCAACCCGTCTGCTCTGACGCGCAGCAGCAGCTCCTGGCCACCATTGACCGCAAGGTTCCCGCAGACCTGCAGGCTGCCGCGGAAAGAAAGAAAGAAAGGTTACACTGGACCGTAGGTCCTAGCGTGGATTAACGGAGAATTGTCTGCGAGCGCAACCCTAGCACTGTCAGACTAACTCTACGATTCTTCACCACCGTATCCTAGCCACCATCATATCCTAGCACATCCGAGCCACCCTATCCTAGCCATCACCCTATGCCGCTAGGGAAACGCCGCATTAAAGCTGCGGAGCACTGCCAGTTAGCGCAACTTGCCAGAGCCTGGCGCTCCTGTTTTACGACCACCAACTTCGGACTCTGCCTGCACCACGACCTATTTCATTCGTGGGATCACCGACCGGTCTCTCACCAATCTTACGCCCGTGCATAATTGGGCTTCATCCGGATTCGAACCCGGGTCCCTTCAGCCATTAGGACGTATCAAATCGCTAATCGAATAAACGAATTAACAACTGGTGATCAGGCTGCCGCGGAGGGAGCTGCGGACGGTGACGGCGCCCTCAGTGCTACCGAACTCATGGCAGCGCTGGCCAGCTCCGCCAACGGTAAAGCACCTGGGTCGGACGGGGTGCCGTACGAGGTGTACAAGGTGTTCTGGGCGCTGCTGGGTCCGCGCTTGTGCACCGCTGCCGCCGCCGCCTTTGCCGCTGCTGCAGACGCTCAAGATGGGGGCGAGATGGCGGCGGTGCTGCCGACGTCCTGGCGTGAGGGCATCATCACCCTCCTCTACAAGGGCAACAGCCTGGACCGCACCGAGCTGGCGTCCTACCGGCCCATCACGCTGCTCAACTGCGACTTCAAGATGGTGTCCAAGGCCATTAGCAACCGCCTGCAGCCCGCACTGGATGCCGTTGTGGACGAGCTGCAGACTGCGTTCATCACCGGCCGCTGGATTGGCGACAACGCACTGTACCACCAAGCCCTCATCGAGTGGATGCGCTTGGATGTGGACGCTGACGGCGCGCCACGCCAGGGTGGAGCGCTGTACTTCCTGGACATTGAGAAGGCGTATGACCGGGTGCATCACCAGTGGCTGTATGCGTCTGCGGAGGGCCTGGGGTTTGGGCCACGCATGCTGCGCTGGATCCGCTTGCTCACTGCCAATGGCTCTGCCCGCGTGTGTGTGAACGGCATGCTCTCAGACCCCTTCCCAGTATTCCCAGTGCTGAACGGCTTGCCGCAGGGCAGCACAGCGTCACCACCGCTGTGAGTCATCCAGCTGCAGCCGCTGACGTCCTACCTGCGGCGGCAGGTGGAGCAAGGCGCGCTTCACACGCCCCTCCTTCCTGACGGCACGCCGGCGCCGCCCGCCGGCCACCATGCCGATGACACGACGCTTACGGCGCGCGACCCCGCTGTGGATGGGCCTAAGCTGATGGCGGCGGTGCAGCTGTTCTGCCGTGCTTCCAACGCTCACGTTCACCCGGCCAAGAGCCGGGCCATTGGCCTGGGCAGGTTTGCGCATCTCACGGGCACGTGTCCGCACACGGGGGTGCCTTTTGTCACGGACGCCGTCACGCATCTGGGTGTGCCGCTGTCTTGGGACTCTGAGGGCGCTGCCGTGGCCCTGTACGACAAACGCTCCCGCAGCATGGCCTACGTGGCGCGCCTGTGGGCTGCTCTGTCGCTCACCCTCGTTGGCCGTGTGCACATTGCGAAGCAGGTGCTGGCCGCGAAGCTCGCCTACCACTTCAGCTTCCTCAACCCGGCGCCAGCACAGCTGAAGGAGCTGACGGACGTCGTTGACCGGTTTGCAGCACGCTCCCTGCATGCTGAGGATGCTAGCCTGGTGTCTCATTGGAACCCGCTGCTCTTGCCTAAGAGGGAGGTTGCCTGCCTGCCGCGCAAGGATGGGGGTGTCAACCACGTCGATCTGCCTGCGTTCCTGGCTGCCCTGCAAGCTAAGATGCTCGCCCTGCTAGCCCAGCCAGGCCGGCAGCCCTGGAAGGTGCTCACCCGGGCGCTGCTCACCCACGTGCGTCCAGACGCCGCTTCCAACTGGGCGTGGGTCTATAGCGACGCGCTGGCGCCGGAGGCCCTGCCTGCCCGGCTGGCGGCCGCCATTGGACACCTGCGGCGCGCGGGGGTGGAGCTGCGTCCGGCGCCGCCAGCCACGCAGCCGCCGGCAGGCCCACCGCAGTGGCGGGTTAGCCAGGACCAGCTGTGGGTGGCTAGCGCTACCGGCGCTGTGTCCTACGTCCACTACACCGGGCGCCTCTTGCAGCCCGGGCCGGGCGTGACACCGCCAGCTCTTGACACGGCGTGGCAGCCCGCCTGTGTGCTGCAGCACCGCAAGCCGCGGCACCTGTGGACCTTTGACGAGCGGGCGGCTTATGATGCAGCGGCGCCAGGGGAGCGGGCGGGGGCGTGGCCTCGGGCGCCGTACTTCCTGGCGCCGGAGGCTGGGGTAGTGGCGCACCCGGAGCACTATCGGGTGGCGGGCATCAGCCTGGCGGACTACACCGTGCGTGAGGTGCGGCGGGCCATCACCAGGGCCAACCCCACAGCGCCACCTGCCCCCGTGCGCCCGGCAGCCATGCCGAGCCCAGCAGCAGTCGCAGCAGCAGCCGCACAGCCAAGTGGCTCGGCCAGCCCGCCGACAGCAACGTCACGGCTCGCTGAGAAGGAAGCGGAGTGGCAGCGCGCAGCTACCCAGCTGGCGGCGTCGCAGGCGCAGCACTTCCGCAACAACCCAGTGGCCCTGGACCCCTGGCTCCACCGCACCTCGGCTGCTGCCGGACAGCAGAGCACGCCGGCGCGTGAGCTACGGTCGTACGCGTCACCCACCCAGCTGTCGGGTGAGGGACCGCGGCGTTCAGCGCGGTTGCAGGAGCAGGCGGCGGGCGGCGCAGAGCCTAGCATGGGGCAGGCCACGGCGGCGGCGGCAGCCGCAGCTGCCGTTGAGGGCACCCCTCGGCCGCCGCCCCCGGATGGGGCACTGCTGCGCGCCTCGTGGCAGCGCTTGTGGGACAGCCACGCCACTCGAGCCGCAAAGGTGCTGGTATACCGCCTGCAACATGCTTACCTGCCCTGCGGGTTGTACCGAGCGGGCAAGGGCATTCGGCCACGGGTGGCCACGGGGCGCGGGGGGTTGGGGCCGCACTGCCCTCACCCCGCCTGCGGGCCGCCTGGCCCGCAGGCGTGGGCCAGCCTGACGCACGTGTTCCTGGAGCGCCCGGCTTATGCGCAGGCGCGGGCGTGGCTGCAGCAGCTGTGGGCCTGCGTGGCGCCACAGGCGGCGCAGCTGCCGGTGACGGACGCGGCCTTCATGCTTGGGGACCACATGGGCGCGTGGGCCTCCAGCCCGCGCGGCGCGGGCGCGCTGCTGTGGAGCACACTGCGGGCCACGTTCCTGTACGCCCTCTGGTGTGCGTACTGGTCCCGTGAGCCGGCCAAGCAGACGTCCGAGCATGTGGTTCGCGAGGTGGTCAGTGAGCTGCGCAGGGTCATGCAGCTGCGTTTCACTGCCGCCACGCTAACCCCTGACACCCTGTCGGCTCTGCCCACTCAGCTTCTGACGGCGCAGCTGAAGGCGGCCAAGTTGGAGAGCTTTGTGGCTATCTGGACGGCGGGTGGCGCCCTCTGTGAAGTGGAGGATACGGAGGGTGGGTCGCCGCAGCTGCGCATCCGGCTGACGCTTGCATCGCCCGTGCAGGCACCCTAGTTTCTGTGGGCGGCGGTTTTCAAGGTGATGGCGTGGCTTGCCTCCGCTGTGTATCATATAACTGGGTGGCGCTGCAGCGCCGTCCTTCCTCAGCCTTCGTGGACTTCTTACAGCGGGCTGGGCCCTGCTATATAATGAGATTGCTATGTCAGCGCCACATCTGGCCCGCTCTGCTTCTGCATCTGTGTGTGCTTCCTTGCTTCTGATGGGGTGTTGCTTAAGCAACTGACTTGCGGGGGTTGGGTAGGTTTGGGCGGGCAGCGTCCTGCTGTCTGTTGTGAGCGTACCGTGGGTGCGTTCGTGTTTGAAGTGTGGAGGTGCGTCTCTGCCGGTGGTGCTTGCCTTCAGACTTTTGGTGTAGCGGTTGCTTGGCTTAGGTCTGGTGGTGTTTGTGGAAACCCCTACCGGGGGGCGGGGGGGCCAGCCTCCTGCTCTGTCTGCCGGGTCGGGGTGGGGTGGGTGGGTGCGGGATGGGGTGGCGGTAGGTGATTTGGTTCAGGTGGTTTTGGTTTTTCAGGTGGTTTTGTCTCAGACTTCTTCTCTTCTCTTCTTTTTTTTTTTACATTCATCCTTACATGGTTGAACGGGGACAGACACGCTGCCCCCCTACCACTGTGCTTAGAAGCACAGCAGCCGGGAATACTCACCGAACCACACAAGGGCCAGAAGAGAAGAGAAGAGAAGAGACAGGGTTTTGATAAACCAGGACCCAACCCTGGTGGGGTGACCGGGATTTGAACCCGGATCTCTCGAAGCCTTGACGAAATCGGCACGAGTGTCTTAACCATTTAGACGACCCCCCCTTCTTGCCCTGTCGGGATTCTGGTCTCCAAGACCAGGCTGCTTCGGGTCTCTTTGCCCAGCGGTTGGGAGGCAGTGCGTCTGCTTCTGTTCAATCCTGTAAGGATGAATCCTCAAAAAAAAAAAGCACAACGTCATGAAGCCCATCCCGTGCCTGCCGAGCGTGCCGGCGATGGATGTCGGTGGCGGCCTCACGCAAGAAGCCCTTGTCCGCCTCCCACACCACGGTTGTGTCAGCACCTGCACTGGTGGCGGGATGAGCGGCAACGTGCGCTTCCAGGCGCTGCTTCAGCTCCGCACACAGCACAGGGTGAAACAGCAGGTAGGTGGGGAATCGCCACTGCTCCCGGTGCGCACTCGGCAAGTCCGGCAGGGACAGGGTGAGCAGCACCCCGTGGTGATCTCCTGGCGCGCCAAATGTGCGCGCGACATCAGACACCCACGGCAAGGCGGCAGCACTGACATACCACCGATCCAGGCGGGCAGGTGTGGCCGGCTTGGGTGTGGCCGGATGCGTGTAGCCCTTGGCGCTGCCCCGCTTGCTCGCCCAGGGGTCCACCAGGTTGAACTGAGCCAGCAAGCTGGAGAGATGCGGCCCACCTACAGCACGTGACGGGCTGGGGGCCGCCTCCTGGCTAGCATCAGTGATACAGTTCCAGTCCCCACCCACAACAAGCGCCCGGTCCGTGGCCAGGTGCGACTGCAGCCCCGCAAAGAAAGCAGCCTTGTCCGCCCCATTCGTATGTGCGTACACACAGACCAGGCGCAGGCGCAGGTGGCCCACATCCAATCCCAACATACCACACGGCCCGCAGCATCCGTGGAGGGGGAGTGTAGGACGCAGCCTGGCAGCGACAGCTGAGTTCGCGCCAGGATGGCAGCTCCACACGAGTGGGGCGACACTGCGGGGCTGGCTGACAGGTGGTGGAGCCACGGGAGGCACGGCCCCTGCGCGGCACGGAGGCAGGACTCCAGCACCTGTGTATCCGTAGCGTGGGTCTCCTGCAGCAGCACAACATCTGCTTGCGTCTGGCGCAGGTGCGACACCAGCGCCTGCGCCTTGGGCAGCGAGCCCAGGCCATTGACATTGAGTGTCAGTAGCCTGAGGCTCGCCGCCCCACGATGAACACCTCCCGATGCCACCTCCCGATGCCTCGCTGCGTGCGCGCGCTAATTCTGCAGCACCATAACCAAAACCTGGGTCCCGCACGCCGGGGAGCGGCCTCAAACAGCGCTCCAGGGTAAGGTGCGACCGGTCGCGACCGGCCCGCACACAGCGCGCGCGGCGCTCGCCAGAGCCAGCCAACACCTGGGTCCCGCGCGCTTGGGCGCGGCCAGCGGGCCAGGGGGGCGCGGGCAGGCCCGGAATTTCGCTAAGTACGCTCCTGATTATTACTATGCCTATGATATAGGTACAAGAATAATAATAATAAGGAAACGCCGGCCCGTAGGGCCTGGCGTGGATTAACGGGGCAAGGTGACTAGGGCAAGGGGGCCCGCCCCCCTCGCGCTTTCACCTCACCACGCACCCCGGGGGCACAGAGAAAATGGGGAGGGGCCTCAGCCCCCTCGTTTCTGTAGCTCCCGTTCCATAATCCGGCGCATTTTTATGATACCGCCGGCAGTACTGACCGCGTTGTCGTGGAGTTTTTCGCCGCATGTGCGTGCTGCTGCTTTGGTCACACCCAGGCGGTCGGTGAGGAGGGAGTTCAAGTTTTGAGGGATTGCCCCTGTAAAGCCAAGTGCCAAACATTCACCCACGGAATAATGGACCGTCCAGCCAGCTTGTTCCAGCAGCTGTTTAAGCTCGCGGTGTTGTCGGGCTTTTTCTTCGCTTTTGTCTTCGTTCCCAATGTCTGAGCTGTACCCGACTTCGATGATGTAGACGGGCATTCCCCTTTTGTTGCGGGGTGGACGGAAGTCTTCTTGGTTAGCATCGTGGATGGAGAGGTTGGGTATGAAGAGTATGTCCGGGCGGAGTTTGTCTATGAGGGTCGCGGGGGTGTTGGGGGGGAACATCCAGGGGGGCGGGCGCTGGGCCGAGGCGTAGGCTGGGAGGTCTGCGAGCGGGCCTGCATCCATGACCATGTATCCGCCGCTAAATTTGCCTTTGGACAAGCATTTAGCGACTCTTTGAACGGCCCAGTTGTGGCGATTGATGTAAGCTCCTTTCATTTTGGGGTGTGTACACCCTCCCAGTATGTGGCTTCCCGAGTCTGGTGTCTGGCACAGCGGGCAGTTGCCATTCCCTCCCAGTCGGTACCGGCGTTTGAGCTGGGCGTTAAAGAGGTATCCGTATCTGGCATAGAGGATCTGTTTGATGAGCCAGGGGTGGCGTGTTTTGCTCGAGAGGGTACGGTTGCTGAGTCTAGGGCACATACTCGCAGCCGCGGCTTCCCATCGTTCCTGCACGGGTGTGTTGTTGGTGAAGCCCACTTGTGCGTGGATGGGTAAGGAGGACAGAACGCCACGGTTGAGGTCGCTCAGGTAGTAGTCGTCATGGTTTCGTTTGGGCCACCATATTTTGGTCCACGGCTCGTCCTGTTCAAGGTGGGTGGCTTGTGCCATGGCGTTGGCGTTGCGTTCTGCTACGTCGGCGGCGCCCTTGTCTGCCTCCTCGTTTCCGTGGAGCCCCGTATGGGAGCGTACCTTCAGTAGCTGGACAGGGACGCCTGCATCGGCGTATTGCTGTAGTTCGTGTAGGATGCGGTCTAAGATCCCTTTGTGTTTGGAGAGCAGGAGTCGTTCCGGTGCATGCAGGGCCCGGCGGATGAGATAGAGGGAGACAAGGGAGTCACTGGCTATCGTCAGGTTGGTGTACCCGAAGAGTTGTAGGCGGGGCCTAAAATGCTCGAGGGCTACTAGTATAGCGGAGAGTTCGGCCCTCTGGATGGTGTTAGTGCTGTTGAGGCCGCCCGGTTCGATGTAAACGTGTCCTGTTGGTTGGGACCATGCGCATGCCCCCAGTTGGTTCATTTCGCGGCCATCTTCTCCCGCAGCCGCTTTGATACACGATCCATCCGTCCATATGATTTCGTCTGAGTTGTGCAGGTATGGGGAGGTGACGGGGTAGTCGGCGCGCGCGGCGTAGAGGGCTGAGAGGGTGGGCGGAGGCGCAGGGCAGGTGCGGAGGCTACGCCGTGGGGGCGCGTTGCAGCTGGTTAGTTGTTGAGCGCGGGTTTTGGCGCGGTGAGAGTATGGTCTGGTTACGTTGGGGGTTCGGTCGCGGGGGAGAGTGATCCGGGCCGGCCAGGCGGCGGGTGTGCGCTGTGCCGGTGTTGTGAGGGGTGTCGGGGGTGTGGCCCCAAGGTCGGTCAGGGCGTTCTGAAGCCGCGCAAGGTTGCCGTTAGAGTTTAACGCCTGTACTCCGGTGGTGTTAGCGATGAGGAGAAGTAGCAGGCCCCGTTTGCCGCTGTCCGTGGTGGCCGTGGTCCCGAGCCCGTCAAGCAGGGCCGCAGCGGGTGTCCCGGCGGGGATGTGCGCCAGGGGGGTGACGTGGGCACTGACAAGGCCTCGCATAGCGGGCCCATTGTGTTGCGGGATTATCATGAGCGTAATTGCGGGTGTGGCTTGGTTTTCCAGGTGTGCGATAGACGCGGTGGCCCAAGCGAGAGCTTTGGTGCAGGAGGCGGGTTCAGGGTCTGGGTGGGCGAGGGAGAGACCGTCAAAGGGGGCTGTATAAGCGTCGTGTGAAGCCCCGAAGAGGATGTCGGCGGCGTGGAGGCTGTAGTAGCTCGTGGCTTTCCCAGTGCAGTTAAGTGGGGAAGCAAAGCGCTCAGTGATTTGGGGTGGCTGGCCGTTGTCGGGGTGCGTGGAGGTGAGGCAGTTATACAGCGCTCTTACCAAAGGTTCTGGGAGTGAGCGTTCCCGAGGGGGTGCCTCCTTACAGCTTTTGCCGTTGTTGTCTACCCTGGTGCGGATGAGGAGTTTAGCCAGGTCTTCTGGGAAGCCACCCTTGGCCCTGTGGGGTTGGGTGGCTTCGGGGTAGGTGGCGAGGGCGTGGTCGTATCGGGCTTTAAGGGTCAGGAGGGTGCCTAGGGTGATGGAAGCAATGTGTCGCCCGGTTGGGCCGTAAACGTGCGCGAGGGTGTTAGTGTCTGTGTAGGTGTCGGGGACCTGAATATGGTATTGGCCGGTGGGGCGGATGTCAAGGTATGGGTTGCACGGGTTAGTGTCAATGCGTGTGTTCTGGCGGACCGTGCGTCGGGTGTGTGCTGCGGTCAGGTCGGGTTCCGTCCAGCGTCCTTGCTGTTGGGCTGGGGTTAGGCGGTTGTCCCGGGCAAGGGGAGGGGGTTTCGGTGTTTGAGGTTTGGAGAGTTTCTGTAGGTGGGCGGCGATGGCCCGGTCCCAGCCTTCTATAGTCGGGCATTTGTCGATGGGTTCATTAGTGTGGGCCCATTTCATGCGTGTGAAGTGCCGGCTGCAGGCTGTGCCGTAGCCATGGTGCGGGGTTGCCTCGCCTGTGTATTTCATGCGTTTGTACGCCTCTTTGGCCCCTTTAACGATGACGGAGTCCATCCAGGCCACTTCATAATACTTTTCGGTGTGGAGGCTGTCACCTCGCTTGGGGGCCGTGACAGCCTTAGTGACCGGGCCCGCTACGATGTGTGACATTTCCTCAACTTCGTTGTATAGCGAGAAGATAAGTTGGTTAGCCGCTTGGGGGATGTGGTGCGCTTGTTTGGGCCACGACAGTTGGCCAGTTAGGAGTTGGTTTCGAATGCACCGCCACCTTCTCAGAGGCTTGGGATCGTTGGCGTGTTCCTCCTTGTGCTGTCGGAGCTGTGCGCAGGCGATCATGTGGAGGGCGCGGGCTTGCCCTTGTGTGTCTGCGTCTAGTTCACGTGGATCGTTGGGGTTGTTGCCGTCGGCCCCTGTAATAGTTGGCCAGTGTGGTGGACTGGGGGCGATCATAAAGTCGCCTGTGGCTGTCCAGCGGGGTGGCTGGTCGTAGGAGGTGACTGGGGGTTGTGTCGGCGGGTGGGCGGCTATGTATGCCGTGACTGGGTTGGGCGTTGGGCCCTCTTGGTCGGTGAGGAAGTAGGGGTTAGTGAGGTGGGCTGGTATTTTACGGTTATAGGGCTGGCGGGTCCTGTTGTGCGGGAATTGTTGATGGTAGCGGGGGATACCAAGTCGGGGCATACGGTTAGCGCCTTGCATGTCCTGCTGTACACACATGAAAAATTGACGGGCTAACATGACGAAATTGGGTGGGCCGCGGTCAGCCGCGTCGGGGTCGTTTTGCAGCACAAAACCCTTCTTTTGTGTGTGCCCCCGCATCCCTCTGGGAAGGAGTGGGTCGTGTCTCGGTTCTGCGTCAATTTTCTGCTTAAGTCTCTTGATGGCGTTTGGCCGAGGCTTTTTGCCGCCAGCAGGGCGGGGAGCCAGTGTGGGTGGCGGTGTGTCGAGGGTGTTGGTTGGTGGGAGGGCATCTGTCTGTGTGTTATGTGGGGGTGGGGTGTCTGGGACAGCCTGTGCGAGTTGTGGCGTTAATGGTGTAGGCGACGGGTTTGGGTTTTGGGTGTGGGCTGCTGGGTGGATGGGGTACGTTGGCGGCGGTGGCATGCCAGCTGTATGGTTTATTAGGTGGGACAGGGTTGCCTGACGTAAATCTGTGTTGTGGGTTGCTTGGGTTCCATTGGTGCCACTGCGGGCGTCAGGGTGCAGGGTGGTCATGTGTTTCAGGTGCGCCTCTAGCGTGGCGGGCGTCGTTAGGCGGCTGGGGGTGGTGTTGCGAGGTAGGAGGGCGGCAAACGCCGGGTTAGTGGGGAGGGCTCGGTACCGTTGCGGTAGAGGCAGGTGGCTTTTATAGCTTTCTGCGTGGTCATATGGCGGCTCACGGGCCTGAGGGTCACATTCTGCGCTGAGGCATAGGCTTAGCCTGTTGAGGGCCACCCGATGTTTATGAAGGCATTGGTTCCGGGGTAGGTGTTGGAATAGGGAGTCAGAGGCGATGAGGCATGGGCGTCCATCCGTTGTGCGTTCGTGGCTGACGAGTTTGCGCAAGTCAAGCCCGGCTTGTGTGAGGGAGAGGACAAGATGGTGCGGGATGGGCTGCGGGCTGCGAGTGATTGCAGCCATGAGGGTGTTGGGTGGGCCTTTGTATTGGGCGCCATGGTCCCATATGGAGAGATCATAGGCGCGCATGATGCTCATCTGTTTGAGTGTGGTGTAGTAATGGCTTTCGTTTCTCAGCTTATGGACGGCTGCTGTGCCTGCTAGGCGTGTCTGCAGTTCGAGCAGGGCATGTGTGACCATGCCCAGGCGGCCAGGGTCGTTTAGGGCAAGTGTCAGCGCTCGTGTTGCTTTTTGTATGTAAAGTGGGAGGAGCGAGCCGACTCCTAAGCCAGATAGTTCGGCCGGGGCGAGTGTGGCACGCGTGGGGAAACCGCGGCTTAATCGGTAGCAGGCTTTGGCTAGCCGCGCTATCATATTGTCGAGAGTTCTGATGTCATTCTCGGTGTAGGGCATAACAGCGAAGCTGTAGGCGGCAACCGATTGGATGCACGATTTAATGATGCGCAGGCACTGTTCCGGCGAGGCCTGGCACGTTTGTAGGCTGGTACTTTTCTCGGATATGGTTTTGCACAGGTAGGCAAACTGTGGGCCCCAGTTAAGGTTCATTGTTATTTGCACGCCTAGATACTTAAAGGGTTCTGTGGGTGGGAGATATGGCACACTCGTGTTGCCTACTAGGATTTTGTTATCAAGCATGGATTTGAGAGTACGGTTGCACGTTGGACCGTTTAGTCCTTTGTCTTGGTGGGCACGGCGGTGGAGGATGCCTGTCACCCTACACTTCGCGTGGTTGACCTGTAGGCCAGCCCATTCCGAATAGCGATGAATTTTGTCGCATTGGATTTTTAGATCACTCAAGGTGTTTGTAAGCACCGCCAGGTCGTCGGCGTATGCTGCGGAGGAGCAATGGTATCGGTCGTTCAGGTGGGGTGGGAGGCATCCGTAGGCGTAACCACGGCCGCCTACGTGTAGCCATCTGATCAGCGGTTCTATAAACATCAGGAAGAGAACGGGTGATAGCGTGTCACCTTGTACGGTACCACGTTCAATATTTATGGGGGCAGTTAGGCCATGTTCCGTTCGCACGTATGTGCGGGCGTGGGAGTAGAGATTGCGTACAACGAGAATAAGGTCGTGGGGCATGCCAAGGTCCCACATGATTTCCAGTAGTCGGTCATGTGAGATAGTGTTAAATGCGCTGGAGAAGTCAGCGTACATGACGTATATGTCTTGTTGTGTCAGGCCGGCGTCCTCGAGGGCGTGCACTAGGTTCAGTGTTTGCCGCTCGGTGTTTCGGTATCTAAGGAAGCCTTCTTGTGTTTCGCTAAATATGTCCAGGTCATGGGAGATGTCGGAGATGGCCACTGTAATAAGGCTGGTCCATAGTTTATATGTTGTGTTAGCCAGTGCTATGGGTCGGTAGTTTTTTAGTAGCAGTGAGTCTCCGGGTTTGGGTAGGAGAACGGTTTCACTGGTAGTCCAGGACGTTGGCGTGTGGGCTCGTACCCAAAAGAGGACAAGTAGGTTGTGCGTCGTGCTGCGTAGTGAGGGGGGTAATGCACGCAACAGCTCGTTTGGTATGCCGTCTGGGCCAGGGGATTTGTTACGGCTCAGGTGGTCAATGCAGGCTTCAAAGTTGGCGTTATCTGCAATGCTTGGGAGTAGGGCGTGGGTGAGTGGGGAGGTGGGGCTGTGAAGAGTGAAGGTGTCCGGGGCAGTTGCCTTGAATTTGGGGTCAAAGGGGTAGTGGTGCGTGCGTTCATCTGGTTTGTATTTTCCCGTGCGGGGGCCTGTGATAGAGGCCCCTTGGTTTTGAAAATATGTGTGGATGGCGTCCAGGATAGTGGTTTTGTCGGTGCAGTGGGCCTCCGTCGTGGGATGCAGCAGTGCTGGTATGCCACGAGCTTGCTCGTGTGTAGAGAATATTTCTTTGTGGGCTTGTCGGGTCCGTGTCGCGAGTTTGTGTTGGAAACGTGCCCTCGCTCTTTGCACATCTGCACGCGTTTGCTTTTTGAGTGTATCTCGTAGTAGTTTCCCTGCTGCCTTGATTTGCGCGGTAAGTGTCGCCATTGTTTGGGGGATTTGGTTGGTTAGGGGTGGTGGGGCTGGTGGGGTGCCCGCGGGCGTGTTGTCTTCTTCCATTGGCGCCGGCTCTGGGGCTGTGTTCAGGGTTACAGTTGGCGGTTGTGTAGCGGCGGTTTGCAGGTTGGTTGGCGGGTTGGTCCCTCGTGGTGCGGTAGTGTTGGCTCTGAGCGTGTCGCATTGCGCCCTTAGCTGTTGTATTTCGGCGTGGGTCTTTCGAATTTTTCTGCTTATCTTGCGTGGGGCAAATGTGCCCCGAGTTGGGGGTTTCTTGGGGCACATGTCTACCAGGATACTCAGCCCGTCTGTGAGAATGGTTTGCAGTTGGTTTGCTAGGGTGTCAAGGTCAGGTGTTTGTACCGTGGGTTCCATTTTCAGGGCGTACTGAAGCTCCTCAGCAGTGGTAAGGCCAGATGTATGGTTGGAGAGGTGCCTTTGTATGGTGTCGGTAGCGGGTTGTATGGCTTGAGCTAGGCTCGATATGGAGGACGCAAGGGTATGCTCAATCTTCGTTTGTGCAGCCTGTATGGTAGTTTTGGGGATGGGTAGAACCACATTTCGCCACGGTCCTGGGGTATCCTGTGGTAGGTTGTCCATGTTGGTCCTAGTGCGTGACGGCCACAGGCGGATGGGATAGGTGGGAATGCGCGCGTTTAGGGAGTAGTGGTCGAATAGCCCTCCACATGGGAGAACATGGAGCAGTGCTTGTTGCTGCTGGTTCGGTACACTGACTGCCGATTTACTGTGTTGGCATATGAGTATATCATCGATGCGGCTGGTAGGTTGGGGTGTACCGTGGCGTGTCTGGTAGTAGGACATGTTTGTGCCACCGCCTGTTTCAAGGAGTCTGTGTAGTTTGTTGTTCAAGACAAAGCGTGCGTGAAGTCTGTCGGCGTCATCTAGGGGTCCTGTGCGGTCGTCAGGTTTTAGCACTGCATTGAAGTCACCGGCGATAATAACATGCTCGCAGGTATGGTTAGCTTGGGCGAGCGTTGTTTCGCAGTATTTATATATGCGGCGGCGGATGGTCATGTCTTCAGGGGCGTAAACACCGATAATATGAAGGGGCGTGCTATGTGGTGTCAGAATGGTGCAGTGGATAACGTGCCCGTGGAGGGTTTGCGGGATATTGGGTGTGCGGATGGTGCCTCCAGCGTGATACCGTTGTGAGACGGCCATGAGCACCCCCGCAGCTCGGCGTTTGTGGTGCGCTGTGCCTGGTTTAGTAGAGGTGAACGTACGATAGGCGAGTTTTTCGTGGCGGAGGGTGTCCTTAAGCCAGCGGGTCCGTGGTCCCAGTTTGGTTTCAGTCAGGATCACAATATCCGCGTTCCATTCACGTAGGTGGCACAGGGTAGAAAGGAAGTTCGCTCCTAGGCCCCTAACATTATGGGTAGCGATGTTAAGCCAGGTTGTGTCATCTGGGGCTGGGGTGTCTTGACCAGGTGTGGTGGTGGGTTGTCCGGTCGCGGGGTCCGGTGGTGGGGGGTTTGTGGGTTCGGCCATGCGGTGAGCTGTTGGGCTGTCGGGGTGGTCTACTCGTGGGCGTTGTGTTGGCCGGGTGGCGCTTGGTGGTGTTTCAGGTCTCTGGTGGATGATAGTCGTGGTTATGTGCGCAAGAGTTCGTAGCGCTGTGTTCCCCGCGGTAGCAGCCTGTGTGACTACAACTTGGGCCCATGTTTGGTTGCTTGGGGGGTGAGCTTGTGGTGGTGGCATGGGGGTGGGCCTTGGGTGTTGTGTAGTCGTATTGGCAGCTTCCTCCCTCCTCTGCATTGTGTTGTTGCGGGTGGGGCTGGTTCGTTCAGGGGCGGGTTTATCGTCATGGCGCGGTCGACGGGTGGGGCGGGTTGCGCTGTCCGGGGTGGGTGGGCGGTCGTTTGGGGTTCGCGCCGGTGCGGTTGTTTCTTGGCGTGTGGCAGTGGTTGTGGGGGCGGTTTGTAGTGGGTCCTGGATTGTCTGTGGGCCGGTGCGGTCCGGTGTGGGTGTGGGTGCTGTGGCAGTGGGGTTGTCGGGTTGTGTGGCAGGTTGGCAGACCCGCCTTGTGAGCATGGTGGTGATGGTCCTTTGGGTGGGGCGTTGTTTGGGTTTTGTCGCTTGCTGTGCCGGCGGAGCCGGCGGTGGTGGTGGTGGTGGTGGCGGCGGGAGTTCTGGGATTGTTGGGTATGTGCTTGGGTCGCAAGGCGTATCTGGGCTATAGGGGTGTAGGCAGAAGATGTCACCTTTCACTGCTTGCCAGAGGTCCGGCGTCATAGGCTTACGTCCAACGTGAACAAAGGAATCGACTAAGTGCCAAACTCCGTCCTCCTTTCGGATCGCATAGGCGTGTCTCCCGTCGTGTACCATGAGTCCCATGTTTCTGGAGCATTCTGGGAGTAGGTCTAGGATTCTGTCTTGAGAGTTTCCCGGGTTGAGGGCTTTGGCTGCGCTTCGCAGTAGAAGGCGTGTTCCCGTGGCGTCAATTGGTGCTGGGCGGTGTCGGAGGTAATGGTTGATAGCAGCTTCATGGAAGAGCCCGTTGTGCCGGAAGTGATGCCCCCATTCCGTCTGCAGTTCGGGTTTATCTGCCAGCGCATTGTGCACTACGTGGCAGAATGCAAGCACGGCGTGTGCCCTCAGCCAAGGTGTCCCCAACATGTTGTTGATGGCATGGATTGTACAGAAATTAAGGAGCTGTTGTTCTCAGAAGTATGTTTGCGGTATGTTTCTGGGCCAGGCAAGTGGAGTTGGGATGTGTCCATTTTCGGTGGTTGGCATAGTAGTCCTCTCTGTGTTGTTTCCCCCTCGTAGTTGGTGCCGGGGGGATGTGATGTTGGGTAGTTGTCTGTCTGCCTGTGCCGTCAGGTATGTACTGATGTAGGAGTAGGCCGCAAGGTTAACGGGAAGGTTGATTGATGCCTCGTGAGGGTTAGTGTGGGCTTGGGATAGAAGCAGGGTAGTGGTGAAAGTCCCGACGTTGAGGTCTGGGGGGCCGGGGATGTATGGGAGGAGTTGTAGGGCTAACGGGGTCGTGACTGTTGATAGTCGCGGAGATTGGGCGGTGGTTTGTAGGTTCATGAGGAGCAAGGTGATAATGAGCAAGGTGCGTATAGAGTGGGTAGGTTTCATGATTATTGCACGCCCAAGCCCATAGATAGGTATTCCGAGGAGTGCAGGTATCATACCGTGTGTAGTTTTCATGATGCTGTACGCGGTGCATGCTGTCACTAACATGGCCACAATGGTTGTGGTGTGTTGGTATGTCATTATGAGGAGGAGCAGGGGTTGGGCTAGGAGGAAGGCTGCAAAGATGGTGAAGATCAGGTTGTTGGCTCGGGCTGGTGTTGGGAGAGCTAGAAGTTTACATGTTGCGCATTTGATACACTCGGGGAAAGCACCCTGTCCGAACGTGGTCCGAACGCGGTCCGAAGGCCGCAGTCCGAACGCGGTCCGAATCTGGTCCGAATCTGGTCCGAAGGCCGGTCTGTTCGGACCGGGGTGAAACATGCTTCGGTCCGAAGCCGGTCCGAATTACCCCGTCCGATTCTGGTCCGATTCTGGTCCGATTCTGGTCCGAAACCTCGTCGGACCATGAACGTTCGGACCAGCCCTCAAGTGTTCGGACCAGACCGTTCGGACGCAGCGGCCAGCAGCTCATCCCGGCCATCCCGGCCCGCTTCCCAGCCATCCCGGCCCGCACCCGCTCGTCCCCTCCCCCCCCACACCCTCTCCTCGCCCCCCAGCCATCCCACCCCCACCCCCCGCTCTCGCCCGGCCGCCCACATGCATGGCGTCTAAAGACACCTTGTGTTATCAATCCTGTTTCCCCCTATAATAACACTCACTCACCGAATTGTGCTAAGCGCCAGTCCAGGATGGCCAGACATCCTGCGAGCCACTGCGAGCAAGTCGGGAAAATCAAAGCACTCGGAAGTCGACTAGGCATACATAAGGACTGTGTGTGCCCGTGACTGAGCGGGTCCGCAATACCATCATTGTGACGGGCGAGCGACCGGTTAACAACCGGACGCGGCGAGATATGGGAGGACAAATGCTTCAGCTGTGATTTAAATTGTGAGGAATATCAGCACCCAGGCTGGGGAGCAGGGAACGACGCGAAAGAACAGTCCGCGATTGACTGAGCCTTGACAACACAATAACTCATTAGCACGCACCGCTTATGTGAAGCATATAGGTTGTCAATGCATAAGAGAAAGCCCACTGCAGGCCACAGTGAGGCCACAGCCTGTCGCGACCAAAGCCGTCGGGTTGACCGCGTTGACCGCGATGCACGCCCCGCTCGTAGACGTTTCCGCGGGTTATCTAACTCGCAGTGTGGCAATTTTAGTATCAAGTCACGTACAAGATTGATAGAAAGTGAACATAGACTGAAATGAGGCGCAACGAGTTGGATGTTTAAAAGCATGCTGTAGGGCAGGCTATGATTTTGTCGAGGAGAATAAGTTTATATATATGTGTGCTGAGTTTGAACGTTTCATATGTCTGTATAAATGCTATGTAAGCACCGCGACTTAAGGAGTGGCCGTTGTTAGCGCCATGCGCCCCCATGCAAGACCCATGCTGGGGGCGCGCTCCCCTGCCCCCGCCCCCCCTTTCACATGTGCAGACAGGCGCGAACAGACCCTAACGTTCGTCAGCATTTAGTAACATCAGCGACATGGGGGTGGATGTGGCATGGCTACCGCACCTGGCACCCTACCCAGACCACGCTCCAGCCCCACCCACGCATGCAAAGGCCAACGCCCAGCCCTGCGCTCTTGCCTATGGCCGTGTCTATACGTGAGAGGGATGGGAGTGCAGTATGGCTGTGTGATTCCGTCGGGTAGGATTGTGGCAGGGGTCGAGATGTGGATGTGGCATGGGTACCGCACCTGGCACCCTACCCAGACCACGCTCTAGCCCCACCCACGCATGCAAAGGCCAACGCCCAGCCCTGCGCTCTTGCATATGGCCGTGTCTATACGTGAGAGGGATGGGAGTGCAGTATGGCTGTGTGATTCCGTCGGGTAGGATTGTGGCAGGGGTCGAGATGTGGATGTGGCATGGGTACCGCACCTGGCACCCTACCCAGACCACGCTCTAGCCCCACCCACGCATGCAAAGGCCAACGCCCAGCCCTGCGCTCTTGCCTATGGCCGTGTCTATACGTGAGAGGGATGGGAGTGCAGTATGGCTGTGTGATTCCGTCGGGTGGGATTGTGGCAGGGGTCGAGATGTGGATGTGGCATGGGTACCGCACCTGGCACCCTACCCAGACCACGCTCTAGCCCCACCCACGCATGCAAAGGCCAACGCCCAGCCCTGCGCTCTTGCATATGGCCGTGTCTATACGTGAGAGGGATGGGATTGCAGTATGGCTGTGTGATTCCGTCGGGTGGGATTGTGGCAGGGGTCGAGATGTGGATGTGGCATGGGTACCGCACCTGGCACCCTACCCAGACCACGCTCTAGCCCCACCCACGCATGCAAAGGCCAACGCCCAGCCCTGCGCTCTTGCCTATGGCCGTGTCTATACGTGAGAGGGATGGGAGTGCAGTATGGCTGTGTGATTCCGTCGGGTAGGATTGTGGCAGGGGTCGAGATGTGGATGTGGCATGGGTACCGCACCTGGCACCCTACCCAGACCACGCTCTAGCCCCACCCACGCATGCAAAGGCCAACGCCCAGCCCTGCGCTCTTGCCTATGGCCGTGTCTATACGTGAGAGGGATGGGAGTGCAGTATGGCTGTGTGATTCCGTCGGGTGGGATTGTGGCAGGGGTCGAGATGTGGATGTGGCATGGGTACCGCACCTGGCACCCTACCCAGACCACGCTCTAGCCCCACCCACGCATGCAAAGGCCAACGCCCAGCCCTGCGCTCTTGCATATGGCCGTGTCTATACGTGAGAGGGATGGGAGTGCAGTATGGCTGTGTGATTCCGTCGGGTGGGATTGTGGCAGGGGTCGAGATGTGGATGTGGCATGGGTACCGCACCTGGCACCCTACCCAGACCACGCTCTAGCCCCACCCACGCATGCAAAGGCCAACGCCCAGCCCTGCGCTCTTGCATATGGCCGTGTCTATACGTGAGAGGGATGGGAGTGCAGTATGGCTGTGTGATTCCGTCGGGTAGGATTGTGGCAGGGGTCGAGATGTGGATGTGGCATGGGTACCGCACCTGGCACCCTACCCAGACCACGCTCTAGCCCCACCCACGCATGCAAAGGCCAACGCCCAGCCCTGCGCTCTTGCCTATGGCCGTGTCTATACGTGAGAGGGATGGGAGTGCAGTATGGCTGTGTGATTCCGTCGGGTGGGATTGTGGCAGGGGTCGAGATGTGGATGTGGCATGGGTACCGCACCTGGCACCCTACCCAGACCACGCTCCAGCCCCACCCACGCATGCAAAGGCCAACTGTAACACCCCCTCCTATGCACTTAGATGCATACGAGAATGTGTCTCACCAGGAACAACGACGAAGCACGCGTCCAGCGGGCGAAGTCCAGAATCGAGTTACCAAGTGCGGAAGCGAGAGAGAAATAGAACATAGAAACGCAAAGAGAAAGGGCAGGAGAGGAAACGATCCTCCCGACGTCGTCTACCATACTGCCCGACCGCTTGACCCTTAAGTCTCAGGCGCGGCAAAGCCCCGTACATCTCTCCATCGGAGAGTCGTGGATCACGCTCGTAGCGTATACTTCGTAAACAGTATGGTTTTCATATTATGCCCAATAATAGACTGGGTTCTTATACCGTGAGGCATAAACTAGGGTTCGTGTCGGCACTCCGACGCTAAGGGGTGGATGGTTCAACCGCGAGTGAATAGCGTCATGGGACGAGTTTGCTCGAGGTCATGGGTTCGATTCCCATACACTCCCCCGATTTCGGTCGGGATGAAATGCCTAGGGATAAGTGGTCGGCCGGACGAGTTTAGGACTTAGTCGATGAGCCCGGATTCGGTCCACTAGGGCGGCCGCGAGCTCCTATAAAGTAAGAAGTATCGATCGATCGGGTGAACGGTTAGGCGGCAGAAGTCACGGTGGAGACGTTGGCGTGCAGGTGGCACGCCCCTGAAGTCCAGAGCAGTTCGCTCGCGACCCGGGTCACCAGGTCCTTCTTGTAACCATGCATTCTAAGTCCGGAGTCCCCGTGTTACACTCCCCCCCCTTAGGAGCGAACGTCCCGAGAGCGTTAGTTGCGCTTTCGAGCCGGCGGTCTGTCCTGCACGCGGCGAAGGTAGGCGTCAACCTCCTCAGCCACAGCAGAACTTTCCCGCAGGTTAGCTTCGGGCTCCCAAGAGTTGTGTTCAGGTCCGTAGCCTTTCCACTTCACAAGGAAGTCACGGTAGGTGCGCCGTCCTGATTTTGTCTCACGAACATCAATGACGGTATCCACCTCCCAATATGGCTCACCGTCCACAATTTCCAGGGGCGGCGGGGGTGGTGGTGTCCTGCCGGGGGTCCAGGCTTTAAGGAGTGAGACGTGGAAAACCGGGTGCAACCGGTAACCTGCCGGCAACTCCAACTCGTACGCAACCGCACCGGCCTTCCGCTTTACCTCAAACGGACCAATGAATTTGGGTAACAGCTTCTTGGCACCGGGGGAGCGAAGCGAGATATTCTTAGTGGACAGCAAAACACGTTCACCTTCGGCAAACGTGACGTCTCGCCGTTTGCTATCAGCCGCTTTGCGCTGGCGATCCTGCGCCGCTTGCAGGCACCTTTTCGCACGCTCAATGCGCTCGCGCATGGAAGAGATGTAATCGTTCACCGCAGGAACGTTGCCATCCTTAGAATGCATGGTTACAAGAAGGACCTGGTGACCCGGGTCACGAGCGAACTGCTCTGGACTTCAGGGGCGTGCCACCTGCACGCCAACGTCTCCACCGTGACTTCTGCCGCCTAACCGTTCACCCGATCGATCGATACTTCTTACTTTATAGGAGCTCGCGGCCGCCCTAGTGGACCGAATCCGGGCTCATCGACTAAGTCCTAAACTCGTCCGGCCGACCACTTATCCGTAGGCATTTCATCCCGACCGAAATCGGGGGAGTGTATGGGAATCGAACCCACGACCTCGAGCAAACTCGTCCCATGACGCTATTCACTCGCGGTTGAACCATCCACCCCAACCATCCTTAGGTGGTTTGGCCGCTACAATGTCCGCCGGTACTCGTGGCGGCATGTAATTGTTTAACTCAAACGGAGTCTGCTTAGTGCTTCCCTGCCGAGAGTTGTTAATTGCAAACTCGATGAGTGGAAGGTGATCTTCCCAATCGTCCTGTAAAGGACCAATGTAGTGGCGCAAGGTCTCTTCCAACAACCGATTCATGCGCTCCGTCTGACCGTCGGTTTGCGGGTGGTAAGCCGTTGAGAATTTCAGCTTAGTACCCAGCCGCTCAAATAGTGCTGTCCAGAACTTCCCGGTAAAGGTAGCTCCGCGGTCAGAGATAATGGTTTTAGGAGCGCCATGGAGGCGAAAGACATGTTGGGCGAACAGGCGTGCCTGTCCTTCGGCCGTCACGTCCGTGTGTGTGGCAGCAAAGTGAGCCATTTTGCTGAACCGATCCACAAACACAAGGATGGCATCATGGCCGTCACGTGATTTCGGTAGTTGCGTGATCATGTCAAGTGACACGCTCTCCCAGGGTAGGTCGGGAATGGGGAGTGGCTGCAGCAACCCTGCCGGTTTTTGATTAGAGGCCTTGTTGCGTTGGCAGTCTGGGCATTGCGACACGTGTTTAATGATGTCTTGTTCCAGGCCTGGCCACCAGTAACGTGTCGAAATGGCACTCTTCATGCGGTCAACACCACGATGCCCAGCTGTGGCGCTGTCATGGTACTCCTCGAGCAACAGCGTCCGCAACGAATCAGCGTCCGGGACCACCACTCTGGTGTCTTTGAACCAGATACCCTCGGACTGCTTCAGCTGCGCCAATACTACCTTGCGGGCATCAGCAAACCATGGGTCTGCCGTGTAGCCACGCTTGATTCGGTCCATAAGATCCCCGCTGGCGGTGGAGCGTGTAAGCACTGCCACCACTGGCTCCCAGATCCGGGAAATGGGATCGGCCACGTTGGTTCTACCAGGTCTGTATTCCCACTCAAAGTGGAACCGGGACAGGAACTCCATCCAGCGTGCCTGGCGTCTGGACAGGAGGTTGTTGCTCTTTTGATCTTGTAGGTATACCAGGGGTTGGTGGTCCGTAACCAGGCGTACATGTTTTGCACCTTCCAAGTAGCATCGCCACTCGGACAGCGCATTAATGACCCCCAGGCATTCCTGATCAGTCGTGGTGTAGTTTCGCTCGGCAGGTGAAAACTTTGCAGAGGTATAAGCCAGGGGCTGACCCTCTTGCAAGAGCACCGCGCCTGTCCCATAGATAGAGGCGTCCGACCACACCTCAAAGGGTTGATCCATTTTTGGTAGAGCCAACACGGGAGCGTGTGTGAGGGCGTATTTGACTCCCTCAAACGCTTTCTGGCATTGTGGTGTCCATTCCCACGTGCACAAGGCGCCCGTGAGTGCCGTGAGGGGGGCTACCAGTGAGGAGTAACCTTGGATGAAGCGGCGGAAGTAATTCGCCAGCCCCAGGAAGGAGCGCAGTTGTTTGACGTTCACGGGTGGTTGCCACTCACGCACGACCTGCACTTTTGCCTCATCGACCTTAAGCCCGTTCCGGCCAACCACGTGTCCCAGAAACTTTACTTCTGGTTTATTAAATTCACACTTGGATAGTTTGGCACGGAAATTGTGTTCCCGCAATGTTTGCAGCACCGTGCGTAGGTGCTGTGCGTGCTCTTCTGGTGTCTTGCTGAAGATCATCAAGTCATCCAGGTAGCATAGCACAAACTTTCCAAGGTGTTTTGCGAAGATGCGACTCATGGTCGCTTGGAAGGTGGCGGGTGCGTTGGTGAGGCCGAAGCACAACACCTTAAACTGGAACTGGCCCTGCGGCGTCATGAAAGCCGTTTTAGGGCGGTCCTCTTCTGTAATCGGGATTTGGTGGTACCCGCTTTGCAGGTCCAAAGAAGAGAACACCCGCGCGCCTGCGAGCTGGTCAAATAGCTCTTGGATATTAGGCATGGGGTATCGCCGTTTCACTGTGATCTTGTTGAGGGCTCGGTAGTCCAGACACATGCGGAGCGAGCCGTCTTTCTTTTCAACAAAGATGACAGGGGCGCCGAAGGGAGATGAGCTGGGCTCAATGAAGCCTTTAGCAAGCAACTCCGCTACTTGCTTTTTCAGCTCCTCATGTTCCTTCTGCGTCAGGCGGTACATACGCTTAGCTGGGGGCACGGCGCCAGCCTCAAGGGTAATGGCGTGTTGTGTTTCCGATGCCTCCGCGCGCATGCCTTCTAATTCCCGAAACACATCAGCATACTCATCGAGAATGCATTTCATATCACCTTCAGGGATAAGCCCTGGAGGCAGGGGTGGGGGTGGGGGTAGTGGGGTTGTGGTGGTGGCAGCCGCTGCCGTGGCAAGAATCGGCCCCGTTTCCGCGTAATTCGGACGCACGACCACCATGAGTGAGCGGGCGCCATCACGGAGCAGTTTCGCCGCGGTTTTGGCCGACAGCACGTCATCCGGGTAAGAGTCCTTTGCTAGGACTGCCGCCACGTAGTTCATGACTGCGCGCGGGTCCGCCACCACGCCGTCCACCCCAGAGCACGCATAAGTGGGTTTCAGAATCAGCTTGTGCGTACCCTTGCGGATGGTCAAGGCATCCTCATGCCAGCACATGTTGGCACCGCGGCGCTTCAGCCAGTCGGTAGACAAAATCACGTCTGTGCTTGGCAAGTCGCTTGGCAGTACGAGGAGTCGCACCACGTCGCGGAATGAGCCAATTTGCACCCCAATCCGTACCAATCCGCATAGTTCGCGACGTGAGTTATCGGCTAGGCGGACTGAATCCAGCTTGGAGCCCCAGGGTTTAAGTCCTAAGGTATTGCACAGGCGTTTGCTGATATAGCCATCGGCGGTGCCCGCTGCATCTGCACCTGAGTCCACCAGGAAGGACACGGCCTTGTTGCCTGCCTTGCCTGTAAACGTCATGGTGTGGCTGGAGCCGGGGGCTACTGCGCGTACTAACCCTTGTGGCGAGTCGTACCAAAGCTGTACTGGCCAAGGGGTCGCTGGAAGCGGTTTGTCACCCTTGGTTGTTGCATTGTGGTACAGCACTGTGCCCGCTGGGTATGTGTGAAGGAGGCGGTAGCCCTTGTTTTTGAAATGTTGCTCAAACTCCGGCCACTGAGGTGCAACAAACAGTGCGCTGGTAGTTGTTGGTGCTGTCGCTTTGCAGCTAGCGTAGTGCCGTTCAGATGGCACCAGAGGGTTTCATGTGCGACGTTCTGTAAGAAAAACGAGCGCGATGGTGAGGCGAACCGAGTGCACAGAGCGTTGCTACCGTCATCCTTACATGCGGCGTCAAAAGAAAACGCCACACCGAGGTCTTTCTGCACCTGAGCAAAAAGTGACCGCGCAAACATGCGGTCTACTGACCCGGGCGCAGGGGCTGGCATCGCCAAACCCTGACCACTGACAGCACCTCCGGAAGCAAACACTGGCTGCTGCGAAACAGGCGGAACCCCAGCAACGACATCGCCGCTACTGACCTCCATCGGAGCACCCTTAGCTACAGCCTGCTCTGACGAAGCTAACGTCGCTAGCCTCGCACCCTCAACACTGGCACCAGCCTCCTAGTTCTTCTTCTGGCGCTTGCCCTTGCCGGTCAGGCCCGCCGCCTGCTTGCGGAGGAACACCTCGCACTTCTTCAGGTGCTCCGCAGGCTTCTGGTTGCCCAGCGGGTGGCCGCAGTGGTAGCACAGCGACTCCTTCTTGTCCTCCTGCGGGCGTGGCCGTTTGGCAGGGGTAAACGCCTTCTTAGCCGGTGGGCGAGATGATGCAAATTTAAGGGAACCCTCCGACCGTGCGCTCGGGTACTTGTCTTCCTGACCCCGTGCGTATTGAATCAAGTCTTTAAGGTCGGTCCAGGTGTTTCCTTTTGCATCCCGCCGGCAGTGCTTTTGCAGGGTGTGGCTAAGGCCATTCACATACCAACGTATCTGATCTGTCATGGCCATGTTGCGTGCATCGCGAATGATACGGCGGAAACGTGCGGTGTAGGCCGGCACTTTCTCCCCTTGCTTCATAGCATGCTCATTGCGGTGCAGGCGGTCCCGTGCTTCCTCTGGCGTGTGGCGGTGAGGATCCCCGTAATATGACACGAATTCCTCCCGCATGTGCTCTAGAGTCAGCTCGGATTCCGCTTCTTTAGCCTCCTCTGCTAATTGTACAGCCCACTCTTGGGCATCGCCCACAGTGTACAGGTGCAGGCTAGTGACCGGATCGATGCCCACTAGCCCACAGTAATGCACGTAGGAGTTGAACCAAGTTTCCGCACACTTAATGTGCTTATCCCCAAGCCCGTGAAAACGATGAGGCTCAGGATACTTGCGGAAACTCCCACGCACCTCGTCCTGGTTGCCGCCTGCCGCCTGGCCGTTGGGGCCAGCACCCCGGGGACCACTGCCGCTGGGGCCGGCCAGGGTGGCCGCGTAGGTCTGTGCCGTCGGCAGGTCATAGAGCTCCAGGTAGCCATCCAGCTCCTCCTTAGTGACCAGCTCCAGGTTCTCGTCCCTGGCCAGCTGGTTGAGGTGAGCCCTTAGCACGCCGCGGAGCATGTGCGGATTGGCCACGAAGATCTTGCCCTCCGCGGCCAGCCACTCCTCCACGGCGTGTGTGAAGAAGGACGTCCGGGAGGCCTCCAGGCCCCGCTCCAGGTCGTCCAGGCTGATATCCTCCGCGCTGGCCGCACCCGCAGCGCCACCCGTCGGGGCGGCGCCGCGCGACGCGCCCGCGGCACCGCCCGTCGGGCTGGTACCGCGTGCCTGGCCAGAAGCGCCACCCGTCGGGCCGGCGTTACACGAAGTCCCAGCAGCACCGCCCGTCGGGCTGGCACCATGAGGCGCACCGGCAGCCAGACCCGTCGGGCCTGCCGGCGCACTCGCGCCCGCGGCACCAGCCGTCGGCTGCTGCTGCTGCTGCTGCTGCTGCTGCTGAGCGATACCGGCGCCGCCGTCACCCTCGCCGCCCGCCATGGGGACATCGTGCTCGGGCGGGACCGGCGCCGTCGGCTCCGGGCTGCTGCTGCCACCCTGGTTGGAGGGGCCGCCGCCGTCCTCCGAGAAACGGCCAGCCACCCCCGAGCGGGCCATCTTCCGCAAAGGCCATCTTCTTGGAGCCGGTCTCACGCAGCACCCCGACCACAGTGTTGATGCGAGTGTCAGTCCCGGCCACCTTGTCCAGGATCTGCTGCTGCTGTGTCGTGATGGTGTGCAGCTGCGCCTGCAGGGTTGCGTGTGAAGCATCCTGCGCCTGCTTCACAGCCTCCGCCACTGCTGCCGGAGTCATTGGCTGCGGCAGGTGCGGCTGGAGAAGCTGCAGCACCGTCCGGGCGAAGGCAGGTGCCTGCTCGTTGAACAGAGCCGGCAGCTGCGCCCGCACCTCCGCCGCCACCGAGTGCTCATGGGCTGCGGCGGGGGTGACCACTGGGGGCAGCACCACGTGCTGGCCCGTCGGCTGAGAGCCCGAGGGGCCTGCACCCGCGCCCGCGGCCGCGCCGGCGTCGCCAGCGGGGGGCTGCTGCTCAGTCGGTGGGAACTGCTGAACGGTGGCCTCCATGTCGTGCTTGCGAGCCGACAGGTCAATGCCCAACTGCGTCGCAAGAGCAAGCATGGCGTCCACATTGTTAGGAAAGTCCTTAGGACAGTATTTCTGGTCGCGCGTCGCGCAGGCCAGGATGTATTTGCGCCACAGTTTGCGGACGCGACCTGATTCGCGAGCCTTCCTAATCACATCGGCCGGAAGGGGACGCTGACCCGTCGGGCCATTGGCAGTAGGTGTGGCATCGCCAGCACCATGAGAAGCGCCGTTCTGATCGGCAAAAGTCACCCGTCGGGTGTTCTGATCGGCTGTGGCGCGAGCATCGCTCGGTCCTTGGCCGTGATCGCGCTCAGCGGCCGACATGAGCCGCTAATGGTGCGCTAAGATGCAAGAAAAAGCAGTCTAGCGAGCAACAAGTGCGCGATAAGGCCCAGCCCAAGGCGGAAAGCCCACTGGCCACGAGCAGTCGCGAGAACCGCTCGATACCACTGTAACACCCCCTCCTATGCACTTAGATGCATACGAGAATGTGTCTCACCAGGAACAACGACGAAGCACGCGTCCAGCGGGCGAAGTCCAGAATCGAGTTACCAAGTGCGGAAGCGAGAGAGAAATAGAACATAGAAACGCAAAGAGAAAGGGCAGGAGAGGAAACGATCCTCCCGACGTCGTCTACCATACTGCCCGACCGCTTGACCCTTAAGTCTCAGGCGCGGCAAAGCCCCGTACATCTCTCCATCGGAGAGTCGTGGATCACGCTCGTAGCGTATACTTCGTAAACAGTATGGTTTTCATATTATGCCCAATAATAGACTGGGTTCTTATACCGTGAGGCATAAACTAGGGTTCGTGTCGGCACTCCGACGCTAAGTCCGGAGTCCCCGTGTTACACCAACACCCAGCCCTGCGCTCTTGCCTATGGCCGTGTCTATACGTGAGAGGGATGGGAGTGCAGTATGGCTGTGTGATTCCGTCGGGTAGGATTGTGGCAGGGGTCGAGATGTGGATGTGGCATGGGTACCGCACCTGGCACCCTACCCAGACCACGCTCTAGCCCCCCCCCACGCATGCAAAGGCCAACGCCCAGCCCTGCGCTCTTGCATATGGCCGTGTCTATACGTGAGAGGGATGGGAGTGCAGTATGGCTGTGTGATTCCGTCGGGTAGGATTGTGGCAGGGGTCGAGATGTGGATGTGGCATGGGTACCGCACCTGGCACCCTACCCAGACCACGCTCCAGCCCCACCCACGCATGCAAAGGCCAACACCCAGCCCTGCGCTCTTGCATATGGCCGTGTCTATACGTGAGAGGGATGGGAGTGCAGTATGGCTGTGTGATTCCGTCGGGTAGGATTGTGGCAGGGGTCGAGATGTGGATGTGGCATGGGTACCGCACCTGGCACCCCACCCAGACCACGCTCTAGCCCCACCCACGCATGCAAAGGCCAACGCCCAGCCCGGAGGCGCGGCTGAACCTCACCCTGCACTGTGCTGCCATGACGCGACGCGGGGCGGGGCAGGGTGGCCGTCAGGGCTTCCGCCCCTCATCCTTCGGGGACGGGACGGCACATTTTCGGCGCTTTCATGAGTTCATATATGCTATAGATACTATATGTTAACGTTCGGTACTCCCAGCACCCTTAACCAAGTGCCCTGAAAGCCAACATGACAATGTGGTCGCGGGTACTAGAGAACATGGCCTCCTTAGGCATAACAGCGAGCCACAAGGGCCTTACAGTAGTAGTATGGTAGCTTAGTAGCTGCGGTGCCGGCTTTGCGCGCTTGGAAGCCGCGGGGGGCGCTCTCCAAGATGTAGGATGGCCAGTGCAGGGTTGCACGTGGCGTGCTTGAAGGCCTGACGCTTTTAATTAATAGAGCATACCTATTTCGGGAGGTATGGCTCACAAGACACGAAGAATTCAGCGCGTATGCGAAACGGGCCGGGGGGCATTGGCCAATGCCCCCCGGCCCGTTTCGCCTATGGGCCCCCTCGAGGTGTGCTCTTGGTATATATTGCTTTGTACATATACCCTCTACTGCTATACAGATTAATTTCACAGCCAGGCCGCCTACAGAGCGCCCCCTCCCGATGGACGAATTCCAGTGTTTGTCTTGGCCCCAAACGCGGTCTGGCGCGTGTGTAGAACTGTAAAACTCTCGCAAATTGCGGCCTGGCTGGGGATCCCTGAATATCGGTTGGGCCAAGCGTTGCCAGGGTCCGTCGGCCCCTGGCCCCTCCCGCCCTGCCCCTGCCTGGCTGTCCGAAACCCCTGGTCCGACGGTCATTCGGACCAGGTTCGGACCAGGTTCGGACCAGGTTCGGACCACGCACAGCCACGTTCGGACCGCCCCGGTTTCCCCGAGTATATATCATATATGATTTGCATGATGCCGGCTGTGGTTAGGGCGAGTGTGGGGGCCCATAACGAAACCCTGGACGTGAGTTGCCAGCCACATAGGCTAAGCTGCCCAGCGCTGGTGGCAGTGTAGGCCAAGGTGTGAGTGAGGAGGGTTCGCACCCAGGCCACTGTGTGGCGCATAGCTATGCAGGTTCCACGGAAAGTACCTATGGTGGTCCAGAAAAGTGTGCTGGCGGTGTGGGCAGAAAGATAGCTCACTGTCTTTATCAGCGGGTCTGTTTCGCTGTGTAGGAGCAGCTGAGTGATGGGGTATGGTCCCATAACTTGACACCAGGGGCTGGTGTCGTAGCTGTTTGTGTCGTGGCGGTGGCAGAGAATGGTGCAGGCAAGTGTGTTGCATTTTGTGCGGCGGTTTTGGCTGGCTTTTCCTTTTTCTCCCTCCGTTTTCTCTATATGATTATTGTTCATGTGACTGTCCTTGTGCATGTATTGCCTATCATTATCCTCACCTAGTTTGCTCAAAGCTGTCCTAAGGCCCACAGCGTCCTCCGTCGTGTCCTGCTGCAGGTGGCGCCAGCAAGCCGTGGACCAGGCGCATTCCGTATTGCAAACACCATACAGCTTGCACCGTTCTCTATGGGCGTGGTGCTCATTAGTGTCCAGTCTAGCAGTAGAGAGTATTTTCATTATCGGGGATTCGCCTCTTTGCACGTCAAGCTTCTCGATTGAAATTTTTGGTGGTGTAAGTCTGGTGATTATAGGAATACTATGTTGACGAGGCATCGTGGCAGAGAGTACTGTAGGTCTTGTGTGTGGCGGTGTGCCGTCCTGATTGGTCCACTGTATAATATCATCAAATGTTGTTCTATTTCTTGTTTTGTTTCTCTGTCTGTTCTCGGTGTTAAAATGCGATTGCGTTAGCGGCTGTTTGGTTCCTGCGTGGCGGGTTGGTTCCTCGGTCTCGTTTAGCGCCTGGTTTCTCACGTCCGGTCCGTATTTTTTGCTTGGGGTAGTACAGCCTGTGTAGCTGATAGAGCGGCATGTCGCTTCGGCGCGGGCTTCGTGCTGCAAAATATCTTCATGGCTGGCGTTTCTGCACGTCCATACGCTCCCAGTATTGCCATACGGTTGATGAGGGCCTGCGCAGAGCTTTGAGAGAATTGTCGCGACGAAGGTCGCGGGGGTGCCATAAGGCGCGCTTTGGGGTGGCATCGCGGGCATAACCGGGGCCGCCGCTTCCTCTGGACCCCCTGATGTCTTTTCAGACGGCTTCCTGGATCGTGCCAAAAGGCAGGCGAGAGCCGGTTGCGCTTCAGGGGTATGGAAGGGTCGGATCACTCCCGGCCAGGGGCATTCCGCGACGAGTACTCCCAGGGTTAATATCAGGGTGATAGAAACCGTAAAGGTAGCCATTTTGGGCTTGGGCCCCGCTTTCGTTGCGTCGCGCTCAAATGTTGAGCTCGTCGGCACTCTCGTATGTGGAGAGGCTATTTGGAACGTATTTGAATGGCGCTTAGAGCAGCCTTTTTTTTGCGGCCGCATTACAAGCCACCGCCGGCCGCGGCGGCGCCGGGGCGTTGGCGGTGTCGTTGGTGGTTGTTGGTGCGTCGGCGGCCCCCGCGGCCACGCCGGGCCGGGGGGGCGCCGTCGCTGCTGATGCTCATGGCGGCAGCACCTTCGCTGGCGCCGCCAACACTCCGCGGGCGGCTGTCAAGGCTCATGCGACTGGACGCGCTGGGGCTGCGTGGGCGGTGCAGGAAGGGGTCCGGCCCGCCGCCGGTCACGCCGGGCGCCACAGGCCCAGGCGGGGGCGGCCGCAGGCGGCGCGGCTGGCTCATTGACACCACGTAGGCGTCCTGCACGAGCTGCGCGACGTCCTGCACCTGCTGCACCACATCATGGGGTAGGGGGGTGCTTGCTGGCTGGTCAGAGTACAGGCTCCACCAGTGGGTGAGGTCGTCCGCAAGCTGCGCCAAGACTGCCTTGCGACCTGCAGGCACACGGCAAAGCGACAGGTCCCCTGCGGGGGCCCCCAGCTCCCAGAGGCATTGCAGGAGGCGGTCACCCAGCACGCGGCTACCAAGCGCCTGCCGCTCATGTGGCTGCACGGCGGTACGGTGCCCTTGGTAGGCAACAAGGTCAGAGCCTATGGCAGTGCAGACGGCAGCGGACAGGCGCACCGCCCCGTACTCGGCCTCACTGCCCGGGCCCAAGCCCCCGCTCCCACCAACGGCCGTGGGCACCCCAGCAGGCGGCCCCCCACCCGATGCCCCAGCCATACCACTGGTACGCCCGGCCGGCAGGGAAGGTGAAGGCGGGGGCGGCACGGTCGGCATTGGCGGCGGCGCGACAGCGGGCAAGGCCCCTGCCGGGACCAAGCCAGCGACGCCAGCGCGCGGCGGGGGCCGCGGCGCTGGCCGCTGCACCGGCATCGGCGGGTCCGCTGCCGCGCCACCCAGCCGCCGTGGCCCAGGCCGGCGGCCAGCCGCCGGCTCCAGCAGTGGCGGCGGTGGCCCTGGCGGCGCCGGCTGCTGCTGCAGGTGCGCCACCGCCAGCTGCCCCTTGGACTTGGACTTGGGCGGCGTCAACCCCGCCGGCGGTGGTGGCTGAGGCGGGCTCTGCCGCCGCCGAGGGCGTGGCTGGTCCACGGGCACCCCAACCCCATCCGGGAGCGCGCCACCCAGACCCGCCAGGGGCTGGAACGTATTACCGGCCAGCACCCGAGATGGTTGCACCGCCTGCTGCGCCAGCTCTTGCACCCGCTGCCGTTGCTGCTGCTCCAGCACCGCCTTCCGCGCCAGGTACTGCTGCATGGCGTCCGCCTGCTTCCGCGCCGCCGCTGCAGCAGCCCGATCATCAAACCGAGGAGCGGGCGGGGCAGCGCCGGTGGGCTGCTGCAGCCCACCCACCTGCCCGCGGTCGGCACTGCTGGCAGGCCCGGCGGCGCCCTCCACATCCATGTCAGACGCCGAGCTTCCCTGCCTCCGCACAGTGGCGGGCTGCTGCTGCTGCTGCTGGCCCCCAGCTTGCCGACGGGCACGCCGAGTAGTGCGTGCGGCGTCCTGCATCACCACGTCAGGGGCTGAGCCGTCCGGCCCCCGCGAACCCGCTGGCGGCTGAGAGCCCTCCCCCCCTCCCCCCCGAATCGCCTGCCTGGGCCAGCTGGCTCATCTGACGGGGCCCTGCCCGCACACAGGGGTGCCCTTCACACAGGATGCCGTCATTCATCTGGGCGTGCCACTCTCGTGGGCGTCGGAGGCCGCGGCCAAGACCCTGTATGACAAGCGTTCCAAGGGGATGAGCCACGTGGCGCGCTTGTGGGCTGCCCTGTCCCTCACCCTGGTTGGCCGTGTGCACATTGCGAAGCAGGTGCTGGCCGCGAAGCTCGCCTACCACTTCAGCTTCCTCAACCCGTCGCCAGCACAGCTGAAGGAGTTGACGGCCATCGTGGACCGGTTTGCTGCGCACTCCCTGCATGCAGAAGATGCTAGCCTATGGTCACACGGGAGCGCTGTCCTGCTGCCGAAGCGGGGGACCGCTTGCCTGCCGTACAAGGACGGGGGGGTGAACCACGTCGACCTGCCTGCGTTCTTGACTGCGCTGCAAGCTAAGATGCTGGCCCTGCTAGCCCTGCTTGCCCAGCCAGGTCGGCAGCCCTGGAAGACGCTCACCCGGGCTCTGCTTAATCACGTGCGGCCGGCGGTGGCTAGCAACTGGGCGTGGATCTATGGGGACACGCCCGTGCCGGAGGCTCTGCCCGCCCGCCTGGCTGCCGCTGTGGGCCACCTGCGGCAGGCGGGTGTGGAGCAGCAGCAGCCACCTGCCATCGCCCAGCCGCCACCTACCAACCCATCGGAGTGGCGCGTTAGCTTGGACCAGCTCTGGGTGGTTGACGCCGCGGGTGCCGTGTCCTACGTCCACTACAGCGGGCGGCTGATGCGGCCCAGCCCAGGTATGGCCCCCCCAGCTGTTAGTGCGTTGTGGCCGCCTGCCTGCGTGCTGCCGACCCGCAAGCCACGGCATCTGTGGACTCTTGATGAGCGTGCAGCTTATGATGCGGCGGCTCCACATGAACGGGGGGCTGCTTGGCCGCGGGTGCCGTCGTTCCTTGCGCCGGAAGCGGAGGTGGTGGCCCACCCTGAGCGCTGCCGGGTGGCGGGGATCAGCCTGGCGGACTACACCGTGCGTGAGGTGCGGAGGGCCGTCACTAGGGCCGACCCCGCAGCACCACCTGCCCCCACGCGCCCGGCAGCCATGCCCAGCCCTGAAGCAGTCGCAGCAGCAGCCGCACAGCCAGGTGGCTCGGCCAGCCCGCCGGCAGCAACATCACGGCTGGCTGAGAAGGAAGCGGAGTGGCAGCGCGCAGCTACCCAGCTGACGGCGTCTCAGGCGCAGCACTTCCGCAACAACCCGGTGGCCCTGGAGCCCTGGCTCCACCGCACTTCGGCTGCGGCACAGCAGCAGAACACGCCAGCCAGGGAACTGCAGGGGTACGGGTCTGCCTCCCAGCCGTCCAGCGAGGGGCAGCGGCGATCATCAAGGCTGCTGGCGCAGGCCGCAGCAGGAGCTGTAGCTACAGGGGCGGGGCCCAGCACTGGCCCGCCCGCGGCTGCCGCTGCGGGGGCCATCCCTGCCGTACCAACGCCGGCAGCACCGCAAGCCGCGGCACCTGTGGACCTTTGACGAGCGGGCGGCTTATGATGCAGCGGCGCCAGGGGAGCGGGCGGGGGCGTGGCCTCGGGCGCCGTACTTCCTGGCGCCGGAGGCTGGGGTAGTGGCGCACCCGGAGCACTATCGGGTGGCGGGCATCAGCCTGGCGGACTACACCGTGCGTGAGGTGCGGCGGGCCATCACCAGGGCCAACCCCGCAGCGCCACCTGCCCCCGTGCGCCCGGCAGCCATGCCGAGCCCAGCAGCAGTCTCCTTTACTATGTCATTGCCTGTCTGCGGGGCACAGCCGATGACCCACCTGGACACCCGAGCCAGCACAGCCTACATGACCCATGCCGACGCTGGACACAGCCTACGGCGCTTCATCCAGAATGCTCGTCAAGGGGGCATGGTCTGCCCTGCCCGCCTTGCTCTGTACAAACTACGCACCAGCGACACATGCGCACTCTGTGCCCCCTTGCACGCACGAGCTGGCTCCCCCCCGGAGAGGGGTACCGCCGGACACATTGCAGGGCACTGCGCCCACCCCCAGCTGGTGGGGGCACGTATCGCAAAACACAATGCGGCCGTACGTATGATCGCCGAATGCATCCACAGGGGCAGCAGTGGCGGCGGCTACATGCTCATGGATGCAAGCAGCGCCGCGGACCGGCCTGAATACTGTGCGGGCAACTGCCCCCCAAAGTGGATGCTACGCCCCGAGGTCCCCAAAGCCGACCGGGAAAAAATGCGCCCGGACATTCTCTTCATCCCAACCTTGCCACGAACCGCAGTTGGTGCAAATGGGCCGAGTGACCTAAGCCCCAACGCCCGGCGGCAACACAAGGTGTACATCATCGAGGTTGGTTACACCTCCGACCTGCACCACAGCGAGAAGTGTGACCAGAAACAAGCACAGCATAGCCGTCTGGCCGACGCGCTGCGTGCCGCCGGCTGGGAGGTTGTCTACAAGCACGAGCAGATCGTTACGCTGGGGCATGGTGGCACCGTCGCAAACACCCTTGAGCCCCTCCTCCGCACCCTTGGTGCCACTTCTCACACCGCGCAATCCTGCTGTACACGCATTCACATGCACAGCGTCGTTAGCCTGCGTACAACGGCACTGCTGTACTACCGGCTCGAGCGTGAGACGGGAGTAGTGACCTCACGCACCACTGGACGCCCGGCCGATGCCGTCACAGGTGGGCCTGCCCCACGTGAGCCCGGTTAAGTCCACTCATGTTGCTCCACGGTGGGGTGAGCGCAACTCACTCCTCCTTAAGAAACGCGGCCTCCTCTGTGAACTGCGTACATATTATTATTATTATTATTAAGGCCCCAGACCCCGGCGCCCTGCAGCAGATGCCCGTGGAAAGATGCCCTTGCCCGCCCTGTACAAACCACACGGCAGGTAGGCATGCTGTAGCCGGTAGACCAGCACCTTGGCTCCCTGACTGGCGTGGCTGTCCCACAGCCGCTGCCACGTGCGGTGCAGCGCGCCCGCATCCGGTGGTGGTGTTGCCGGGGTTGGTACGGCAGGGATGGCCCCCGCAGCGGCAGCCGCGGGCGGGCCAGTGCTGGGCCCCGCCCCTGTAGCTACAGCTCCTGCTGCGGCCTGCGCCAGCAGCCTTGATGATCGCCGCTGCCCCTCGCTGGACGGCTGGGAGGCAGACCCGTACCCCTGCAGTTCCCTGGCTGGCGTGTTCTGCTGCTGTGCCGCAGCCGAAGTGCGGTGGAGCCAGGGCTCCAGGGCCACCGGGTTGTTGCGGAAGTGCTGCACCTGAGACGCCGTCAGCTGGGTAGCTGCGCGCTGCCACTCCGCTTCCTTCTCAGCCAGCCGTGATGTTGCTGCCGGCGGGCTGGCCGAGCCACCTGGCTGTGCGGCTGCTGCTGCGACTGCTTCAGGGCTGGGCATGGCTGCCGGGCGCGTGGGTGCAGGTGGTGCTGCGGGGTCGGCCCTAGTGACGGCCCGCCGCACCTCACGCACGGTGTAGTCCGCCAGGCTGATCCCCGCCACCCGGCAGCGCTCAGGGTGGGCCACCACCTCCGCTTCTGGCGCCAAGAACGACGGCACCCGCGGCCAAGCAGCCCCCCGTTCATGTGGAGCCGCCGCATCATAAGCTGCACGCTCATCAAGAGTCCACAGATGCCGTGGCTTGCGGGTCGGCAGCACGCAGGCAGGCGGCCACAACGCACTAACAGCTGGGGGGGCCATACCTGGGCTGGGCCGCATCAGCCGCCCGCTGTAGTGGACGTAGGACACGGCACCCGCGGCGTCAACCACCCAGAGCTGGTCCAAGCTAACGCGCCACTCCGGTGGGTTGGTAGGTGGCGGCTGGGCGATGGCAGGTGGCTGCCGCTGGTCCACACCCGCCTGCCGCAGGTGGCCCATGGCGGCAGCCAGGCGGGCGGGCAGAGCCTCCGGCACGGGCGTGTCCCCATAGATCCACGCCCAGTTGCTAGCCACCGCCGGCCGCACGTGGTTAAGCAGAGCCCGGGTGAGCGTCTTCCAGGGCTGCCGACCTGGCTGGGCAAGCAGGGCCAGCATCTTAGCTTGCAGCGCAGTCAAGAACGCAGGCAGGTCGACGTGGTTCACCCCCCCGTCCTTGTACGGCAGGCAAGCGGTCCCCCGCTTCGGCAGCAGGACAGCGCTCCTGTGTGACCATAGGCTAGCATCCTCTGCATGCAGGGAGTGCGCAGCAAACCGGTCCACGATGGCCGTCAGCTCCTTCAGCTGCAGGGGTGCGGGGTGGCCAACTCGCCCCATGCGGCCGGCAACGGTCGGCAACCGCCCCCAAAACCCCCTTGCGACCAGGCTGCGCGCCGATTTTTTTGCATAGACGTATTAGGTACACCTAATAGCGGTGCCCTGGCGCGTCGGGCGACTAAAAGACGGTGGTCGAAAACATGCTCGCCGACGCAAATTGGAGCCTCGGCAGAAAGGCCTGGCGAGCCTGTGGACGGCCTTCTTTGGTCTCGATTTGTAACCAAGTATTGAAGCGCCATCAACTCTCGGCATCAGGGGCTTGCCGCAAGCAGGGAGGGGCTTCAATGCGCATGGCGACGCGCATTTTCAGGCCGAAGTAGAAAAGCAAGAGCTTGCAAAAGCAACCGCCAGCGCTGCGATGGGCTTTGGCTTATAACCAATAGTTTGGGCGCATAATATAGGTGGGGCCGGCCCGGGACGGCTTTGCCGGGCGTCGCAAACTTCGTAGGCCAGCGAGGGCCGGCCGGCATACTCCCTCGGCGCCCGGTTCGTGCCCAGAATTTCCTCCCGGGATGACGGCTTCCGTTACGTTATAGCATATATGACATACAAGAAGGTCAACGGTCAAGGCTGGGGGCTGAAAAGCGCAGGCTAGTGGCCCCGATGAGTCGGCAAAATGCGGGATGTCGCGGGAACGCCGAGTACGTGACCTGCGCATAACTGCCTATAAAGTGCCGATACATGCTCCATATAGTATCAATATCATTATTAATGGGTTGGGAACAGCAGAAATAAGGTCTGGACTGAGTTTTGGGCGGGCACATTTGGCGCTGCCCCACCTGGTCCCCACTGCACCTCACCCGGTCAGCGCAGACCTAGATCCCAAGGTATGAAACTCTTGCAGCTTGCACTTTAATATGTAATTAACCACGCCCCCGAATTTCATATCTAGGGATTTAGGTCAGGGACTGAGGCATCACGGCGAATTCGGGGGGTCCGCCACGGTTCGTGCCGAGGGAGTATGGCCGGCCGGGCCGCAGGCAGGCCCCCTTCCCCGCCGTGCCCTGCTTTCCGCGCTTCCCCCGACCGGCGCCGAACCACCCCCCGCCCAACTGGCAGCTGCAATGTAAAGCTCGTTGGTTACACCATGCATATGACATGCCAGCAGCTTACTCGCTGCACACTGACTTCTGAGGCTGCAATCGCTGCATGTGCAGGGCCCTGGGCCCCTGCATTGACCAGAGAACGCAAGCACGCAAGCACGGTGCCACCAGCTCTTTCCCATGCTCCTAGTCCCCTTCCTTCGCCACCCACATGCTTCCATATGCTTCTACAAAACACACCGGCAGTCTGAATCAGTCAACCCATCAGAAGGGCTGTTTATGGCCCCTTGTCTGCTGTAACTCAGCGACCACACCCCTCACCCTGTGTCTTCATTCCATAACCCGTCCGACTAGGTTTCTAGGTGCAGTTTCGAATAATCGTGCATGGCACGATAATATAACTTTGGGCACACTCAAACAGTGTGTATGTACACGTATCCCCACATCCCCACCAAATCCTGTCACAGAAAAAGGCCGCCGCGCCCACTTGCCCGTTAATAGCATACCTGTACAGATTCAAAACCGGTCCCTCGTATACACGGTGTACATAGCTACGTACAGCTAAGTATATCTACAGCTACGTAACAAAAACAAAGTCGCATCAAGTGTGCGGCCATAATTTATGAGGTACATTGCGTGGCAGCGTGCGTATCACACCGCTGCATGCCACGCGCCAGCTGCAATTGCAAGAGGTGTATTCACGTCGGTGCGTGCCCCTGACCAAGTACTAGTCCAAATAATGCAGCGTACAGCGTACGTGATTTATTAGCGGTGTATGTGTGCATGCCGCATATTGGCTCCCGTGTCACATCCCTGCGTCTGTATCTCACTCTCAAGTCAAGTGCCTGAGGTCCCACCCTGCTGTTGCTGCTACTACGCTCGGACCAAATGTGAATCAGTATGAATGCAGCTAGAATGAATGCATAAAAACTCTGTAGGCGTGAATCGGTGCAAACAAACGTGCCTACTAGCACTTGCGCTTGCCAGCAGGCTTCACCGGAGACCCCGCCTGAAGGCGCTTCGGTAGAGTGCGCGCACGCTGAGACTGCGTGCGTAGTGGCTCCAGCTCCGTAGCCGCCACCGTGAGCACGTCAATAGGCCCGTCAACGTCCATGGGCTGGGCGTTTGTGTCCTGCTGGCCCACTGCACCCAAGCCCCGGCCGCGGCCCCGCCCACGGCCCCGGCCGCGGCCACCATCCATGCCGACCGCTGGTGCCGCCGTTGTGTCGTCATCGGCAGCAGGCTGCCCGCGGCCCCTGCCACGACCCCTGCCCCTGCCGCGGCCCCGCCCATGGCCCACGCCTGGCTCTGCTGCGGTTGTTGCTGTAGTGCCGCCTGCCGCCCCGTTATGAATGTGGGTGGAGCACTCCAAGCAGAACCAGTCCTCCTCCAGTGCCGGCATCTTGATGGGCGGGTCGAGGCAGTGGGTGTGGTATGGCAGGCTGCAGCGGGAGCACAGCAGCATGTTCTCCTCGGGCTGTGGGCGCTCACACAGCATGCAGCAGGTGGAGGCATCCACAAGCTTGGCCGTTTTGCTACCCTTCGACTTCTTAGCGGCGTCCGCACGGCGCTCATCGCGCAGTGCGCGAGCTGCCGCGTCGTCCTTGCCCGCAAGCAGCTGGGTGTGGCGCAGCAAGCCCACCAGGTTGGCGTGGATGTACTTGCAGACAAGTACACCCATGGCAGCGCGCACGTCCGAGCTGCTGCCAGTGCCGCTTCCAGTACCGCCAGCGGTGCTGCTGGCGTGGTAATCAGTTGCGGCTCTCTGATACGCAGCCTGGAACCCCTCCCAGCAACCCTGGTCGCAGCGGATGCGCCCGATAAGGTTCTTTACTGCATAGGTGCCGTCCTGCAGCACCATGTTCGCGCACCGGAATCGCTCAATTATGGTGGGATGGAGCTCCACGAAAAAGGAAACTAGTGCCGGGTGGGGGACGTGCAGCTGCCCCTGCGGCAGCGACTCCTTCAGCTCGCCGTCGAACACGCGCCGGTGGGTGCCATCTGATCTGCCACTGACACACTGCTGCAGAATCAGCCGCACGGGATTGGAGTCCGGCGTTGCTTTAATCCCGCTGTGTAGCGCCCAGCCCAGAACACGCTCACATGCGGTCTCGCTGCTGTACAGCTCGAACACCTGAGCGTGCAGCGCCTTCTCCTCCTGCTGCGTTTTTGTACCGCCATGGCGTGAGTCCGGCAGCAGGACCGCATTCAACATGCCAAGGCTGTAGGCAGTGTTGAAACAGGCGCCGTGGACAAGGCAGGCCGCATCCCCCAGGCTTCGGAGAGTGGCAGCAGAGGCGGTGTCAATTGCTGCCGTGCCGTTTGACGCCAGCTGGAGCTGTGGCATCGGGTCCTGCGGCTCTGCGGCCGTCAGGTTGCGCACACACCATGCCCATGCCGCAGCACACGCTGGCCCGTGTTGAGCTGCGGCCACCGGTGCGTATGTGTCAGCGGCGTTGCCCTTGCTTGCGGCCTCCTGGGCTGCAGCTGCGGTGGAGTTGAGCAACCAGCAGCTGTACTGCACGAACGCCTGGCTGGGCTTCCCGGCCTCAGCTGAACGCAGAGCGGTCGCCAGCTCGGAGTTCTCGGCTAGGGGGCCATTCTTGCTGATGAGGGACGGGGCAATGTGCTGAGCGAGGGCCTGCGTGCGCCGCACGTCCGGATGCAGGTCGGCTACTGGCTCTGCACTGGCTGTGTCGAGGTCGCGCAGCTGCCACGTGCTGGCGGCGGGCTCCTTGCGTTGTCCCGGAAGGGTCACACGCATGCGGCGGCGCAGCAGCTCTGCTGCCGCTGCAGCGTCGGGCGCGACCAAGCTGCCGTTGTGGGCAGCCTGGTACGAGCTACCCGCTTTGTGAGCACCCAATCCAGAATTGAGCACTGCGAGCGCCTTGTTCATCCGCAAGCTGGCCTCTCCGCTCACCACGGCTGCGGCCGTTGGTGCCCTATCCTGGCCGTGACCCCGCAGCTGGCTGAAAGCGTTTTCGACACAGTTCTGATTGATGGTGCCGAGGATGATGCTGGTGCCGCCGGTTTGCAGGTACCAGCGCGCCAGAGCGACCGTGCCAAAGCAGGTGACCTGCAAATAAGACAGGAAGAGAGCAACATGTTGGCCACAAGCGGCTCGTGCACATGTGAATTAAGTCGACAACAACCAAAAAGGCTGCACTCCGCACTCCAAGCCGCACCTGGAAGTCGCTTTGGCACTGTGGCGACAAGCCGTGGCGGACGCCGGGCCGAAGCTCATCGTGGTCAGGGGGCACAGCTTTGAGGGACTGGTGCCAGTTGTAGACCACGGTGCCGTTGTGCAGTAGCTGCAGCAAGTGAGGGTCGCTTACGTCCTTGGCTGGAGTGACTCGATCTGTCGACAGCTTGGTGCTGAGCGCAAGCCTGCGTATGAAGGAGGAAAGCGTAAGTTTCGGGTCCGCCGCTTGCTTAGGTACACAGCGGCATAAACGAGCGGAGCTCCTCAAACAGCCCTTCACCGCCCTTGTTCAGTATGGTAAGGCCGAGCTGGATTGCACTGCAAGGGCGCGGAGCAAACACGGTGCACTGGCGTCAAAGTTCAAGCGTGCACGGCATCAGTCGACTCCAACGCACCCAACTCCCCGCTCCCATCCACCCCGCCGTGACTCCGCCTGACTCCACCCCCAGGAGTGAGCCCCACCTGTTATGCCAGCGCATCCCACATGTTGCCTTGCCGCCACGCTCGCTGCGCTCCAGGTAGTCCAGCTGATCTGCATACACAGCCGCCAAGCCGGGGTACTTCTCCATGACCTGGCGTGCTGCTGGCTTCTTCAGCAAGTGAAGCAGGCCGTTGCTGTGGTCGGCGGACAGCTCACGCATGCTGGCTCGCGACTTGTCCAACTCTGCCGCATAGCGCTCACAGTCTGCCTGCAGCGACGTATTCTGCGCCTGGAGTCGACGGTTCTCCTTGCGCGCCGCGCAGTTCTCGGCTGTGAGTTGCGCTAGCTGTGCTTCCGCACGCTTGTGCTCCTCCAGCGCGCTCTGCAGCTGCTCTGCAACCCGGGCCTTGGCAGCCGCCTCCTTCCGTGTAGCTGTGGCGGCCGCTGACGCCTGACGCTGAGCAAAGTCTGAGAGGGTCGACCTGAGCGAGTGATTGTGAGCCGCACAGCATGGGCAGCGAGTAGCGTAGGTGTGGCCGCTGACCAAGCCGTGGCACCCGATGCTGGGATGCACTTCCAGCTTCTGGTAGGCAGCAGCTTCACCGCTAGCGCGGCTGCGCGGGAGGTGCACGGTGCGCGTATCAGCCTGGTAACGATGCAGCGCGACTGCTTCAGTGTCGTTGCAAGCTGCCTTGTGCGCCAGATATGGTGCAAAGGCAGCTGCAGTGGGGCCGCCAGCGCAGGGGCGGCAGGCCCCCAGAAACAGCAAAGCGTCCGTGAGTTGCCGCTCGGTGCAGAGGCGCGGGCTGCTGGGTCCGTCAGGCGGCATATGCGCTTGCGCGTGAGAGCTGAAAATGCTGTATGTAAAGTCGGGGTAGAGATGAAGCTGGAGCGAGTTGAGGTCGTGCGCGCAGCTGTTACTGGGCTGAAACCGCAGCACCAAGCTGCCCGACACGTTACGGTGCATGCTGCAGTGCCAGCCTGCCTTCACTGCAGGGGCCCACGTGGGGTCGCCACGCTGCGCCCTGCCGTTGAAGCTGTGCATGATGCGCGAAAAGCGCTCCTGCTCAGGAAACTGCTCCAGCGTGCCTCCCTTCGCCTCCGTTGCTGCGGCTGCCGCTGCATCAAGGATAGTGCCTGTCGGGATGTCTGTTTCGTACTTGGACTGGTACATGGCCAGGGGGTCCTACAAGGCACAGCAAGTGCGGGCACAGGAGAGCGCGAAACCGTTAAACACCATCACAGCATGACAAGTCAAACAAGGCAGACTGACGCACGCATCCAGCTAGCCTGCACACAGCCAGGCCCTGAACACAGCGGCACCCAAACCCCATCCCACGGGTGCATATCCATCCATAGGAAAGCCCGACCAGCCGCCCCGTTCCGCTTACTTCTTGCTCCAGCAACTCCGCCAAAAAGGTCCCCACAGCCGACGTGGAGAACTCACGGATGAAGATGCCGTACTTGGTGCAGCGCTTCCACCCCCGGTCCCAAGCAGTCACCGCTGCATTGCCGTTGCCGTTGCCACGAAAGTCCGACAGGAAACGCTCCAACTGCTTCGGTGTACAAGTCAGGTTAACAAGGTACGCAAACAGCGGCGCCACGCGTGCGCAGACCACATCCGCCCGCGTGACGCCGGGCAGCGAGATGTCCTTGTAGGTGGTGTCCTTGAACACAGCGTTCAGCATAGCGTAGAAGATTATCTCCACGGCAGTTGGCGGCTCCATATGCGCGCCGACCTTCTCGGTCCACTTGGGCCGTTCCGCTGGTGGGAAAGAGGATACCGGCGGGGGAAATGAAGGTGGCGGTGGAGACGAAGGAGACGGCAGGGGTGGAGCGGCGCTGGGAGGAGGAGGCGGTGCGGCGGCGGGAGGAGGCGGTGCGGCGGCGGTAGGAGGCGGCGCGGCGGCGGGAGGAGGCAGTGCGGCGGCGGGAGGAGGCGGTGCAGTGGTGGGAGGAGGCGGTGCGGCGGCGGTAGGAGGCGGCGCGGCGGCGGGAGGAGGCGGTGCGGCGGCGGTAGGAGGCGGTGCAGTGGTGGGAGGAGGCGGTGCGGCGGCGAGAGGAGGCGACGGGCTCGGGGCGGTAGTTGAGCAGGCTGGCGGCGGGACTGCAGGGGAAGGGGCTGGGGTGGGGGCCGTTGTGGAAGAGGCTGGTTGTGGCGGAGCTGTGGCGGCAGACGGTGGAGTAGGAACTGCGGTGGCCGGCATGCCCTCCGTTGATGTGCTGGGCTTGTCAACGGACGCCGACACGCTGACACCGACAGCAGATGTCTCCTCTGCACGAGCACGGTTGATGAGGCCGCCCACAGCGGATGTGTTGGCGGCGTTGCTGGGCGCCATCACCGAACTGGCGGCAATGAGAATGTTGACCGCCAACGCGGCCTGCTGCAGCTGCCCTGCTGTACCAGCTGCAGGCGTGAGATGCTCGCGCAGCTGAGCCTTGTGCGCATCACGATTGGCGACGGTGCAGTTGTAGCAGATGTTAAAGCCACGTCTCCAACCCGCAGGGGGCACCGCCACGGTCAGCCCACGGCCGTGCGCGTGCAGGGGCATGGCGTTGATGGTGCTGTTTACCATGAACTTGCAGCAGTCATCCCGGTTGCAGTACTCCGGGCGCTGCTGCGGCCCACACTCCGTCAGAGACGAGAAGGCGCCGCTGCACGTAACGTCCTTCTGGCAAAGGGCGCACCATCCACGGTACTTCCCCATGGCCGCGCAGAGCACCTGTAAGTAGAACACAGAGCCAACAGTCGTTGCCAGCATACCCACATCATGCCTAAACCATCGTTCATACTGGGGCGAGCGTTGGCCTTCAAACGCGAGTTACCAGGCAACGCATCGACCCGCCCAGCCAGTTATAACCCGGGCAGCGTCCGTCAAAGCATGGCATTTCGCTATTTGTACTCCATGAGGATAGTTTAAAACCAAGGCAAGGGCAAGGGAGCTGGAACCAGCTCAACCCAGCAGGTCTCAGAGCCGCGAGCAAGAATTTCTGACGCAGGCGCACGAAAACCAGCCCCATCGCTTTTGGGTTGGTATCAATATATATATGAGATGTTCCCTCGGGCATTGAATTTGGCAAAAAAGACGTGCGAAGACAGAAGGCAGCACATGTGAGCGCCCTGTCGACCCCAGAAAACACGGAAGAGCTTCAAGGTAGTTATTTTGGCATAAGATGGCAGATTAAATCATGGGTTGACCAAAACAAGTTCACGAAATCCGCGAGCAGAGAATTCAGGCCTGACAGGCCTTATTCCTGCCCGGTAACACCTTCATGTTTGCGCTCTATGCTCTGGGATGTTCCCACGCCTGATATTTTAACAAAGCAAGCGGGACCAGGTCTGATGCTGATTGATTCGCCCTGATACACGCCCAGATTGATGCTCTGAGCTGTCCTTAGGCATATATATACACCATCAACGAACAATTGAAGCTTAGCGGAACAATATGGCCGTCCTTGCCTCCTCACCGTCAAAATGAGCGCCCACAGCGTCCAGCCGCGCATGCCCCGCAGCTGTCGCTCCATCTATCTTTTAACGCTATACCTAGAGCTCCTGGCGCGCCGGGCGCTCCATCACGGGTGATCGGACAAGAATGCAGTGAATGTTCAAATTTGTGTCAGGGTCAAGTGTTCTAGTCGCCCGACGCGCCAGGGCACCGCTATTAGGTGTACCTAATACGTCTATGCAAAAAAATCGGCGCGCAGCCTGGTCGCAAGGGGGTTTTGGGGGCGGTTGCCGACCGTTGCCGGCCGCATGGGGCGAGTTGGCCACCCCGCACCCCTGTTCAGCTGTGCTGGCGACGGGTTGAGGAAGCTGAAGTGGTAGGCGAGCTTCGCGGCCAGCACCTGCTTTGCAATGTGCACACGGCCAACCAGGGTGAGGGACAGGGCAGCCCACAAGCGCGCCACGTGGCTCATCCCCTTGGCACGCTTGTCGTACAGGGTCTTGGCCGCGGCCTCCGACGCCCACGAGAGTGGCACGCCCAGATGAATGACGGCATCCTGTGTGAAGGGCACCCCTGTGTGCGGGCAGGGCCCCATCAGATGAGCCAGCTGGCCCAGGCCAATCGCCTTGCTCTTGGCGGGGTGGACACGGGCGTTAGAGGCGCGGCAGAAGAGCTCCACGGCCGCCATCGCCACCGGTCCATCCACGGCTGGGTCGCGCACGGTGAGTGCCGTGTCATCAGCATGGTGGCCAGCAGGTGGAGCTTGCTCGCCGTTGGGGAGGAGGGGGGTGCGGAGCGCCCCGATCTCGACCTGGCGGCGCAGATAGGCTGTGAGGGGCTGCAGTTGGATCACCCAAAGGGGAGGTGAGAGCGTGCTGCCCTGCGGAAGGCCGTTGTGCACTGGAAAGGCGTCAGACAGCACGGGGGGGGTCGTCTAAATGGTTAAGACACTCATGCCGATTTCGTCAAGGCTTCAAGAGATCCGGGTTCGAATCCCGGTCACCCCACCAGGGTTGGGTCCTGGTTTATCAAAACCCTGTCTCTTCTCTTCTCTTCTCTTCTGGCCCTTGTGTGGTTCGGTGAGTATTCCCGGCTGCTGTGCTTCTAAGCACAGTGGTAGGGGGGCAGCGCGTCTGTCCCCGTTCAACCATGTAAGGATGAATGTAAAAAAAAACGCCATTCACACAGACACGGGCGGAGCTATCAGCGGTGAGCAGGCGGATCCAGCACAGCATCTGCGGCCCCAGCCCCAGCCCCTCCACGGCCGCATACAGCCACTGCCTGTGCACCCTGTCATAGGCTTTCTCGATATCTAAAAAGTACAACGCACCACCCTGACGGGGCGCGCCACCAGCATCCACGTCCAGGCGCAGCCACTCAATGAGGCCTTGGTGGTAGAGCGCGTTGTCTCCTATCCAGCGTCCGGTGATGAATGCCGTCTGCAGCGGGTCGACCACGGCGTCCAGGGCCGGCTGCAGGCGGCTACTGATGGCCTTGGACACCACCTTGAAATCGCAGTTGAGCAGTGTGATGGGGCGGTAGGACGGCAGCTCCGCGCGGTCCAGGCTTTTGCCCTTGTAGATGAGGGTGATGATGCCCTCCCGCCACGAAGACGGCAGCACTGCCGCCATTTCAGCACCATCCGTTGCGCCTGCAGCAGCGGCAAAGGCGGCGGCGGCAGCGGCGCACAAGCGCGGACCCAGCAGCACCCAGACAAACCGTCCGAGCCCGGGGCTTTACCGTTGGCAGAGCTGCCCAGCGCCGCAAACAGCTCCAGAGGGCTGAGAGCGCCGTCATCAGGCCCCTCCGCAGCCGCCTGAAGGTCCAGTGGCACCTTCTGCTGAACGGCCGCCAACAGCTGCTGTTGTGACGCCTGGCAGACGGGCTCCACGCGGAAGAGGCCGGTGGGGCTAGCACTGCTGTACATGGCCGTGGCCGCAGCCGAGATGGTGCTGCGCGTGCCAGGGCCAGTGAGCGCCACTGGCTCCGACTGCCCCGGCACCTTCAGGTGCGTGATGGGCTCCTGGGCTCCCGAGGCTGGCTCCTTCGCCAGCCGATGGAACCAGCGTGTGCCCCGCTCACCATGCTCCTCCATCAGCGCCGAGCGGGCGTTGTGGCTGGCAGCTGCTGCGGCGTCCTGCACCTCCCGCACTGCCAAGTTGGCGGCGGCTGCAGCCTGGCGCTGCCCAGCCGGAGCACCCGGCTGATCCGCCAAGGCCGCAGCGACTTCGGCAGTAAGGATCACATCGTGAAGAGCGTCGTGTGTCCGCCGAGAGTGCTGGCGGTGAAGCTCTGTGGCGACCTCCCGCAGGAAGCCCTTGTCCGCCTCCCATTGCTGTGTGCACGCGCTGCTGCCTGCAGGGGGCATGGGCTGAGCAGCAACATGCGCCTCCAGGCGCTGTGTAAGCTCCTGGCGGAGGCTGGGGTGGAACAGCAGGTAGGTGGGGAAGCGCCACTGCTCCCGGTGAGCACACGGCAGGTCCGGCAGGGACAGCGTGAGCAGCACCCCGTTGTGATCCCCTGGCGCCCCATACGTACGAGCTATGTCGCAGACCCACGGCAAGGCAGCAGCACTGACATACCACCGATCCAGGCGTGCCGCAGAGGCAGGCTTGGGAGTAGCAGGGTGCGTGTAGCCCTTGGCGCCAGCCCGCTTGCTAGACCAGGGATCCACCAGGTTGTGCTGGGCCAGAAGGCTGGCGAGTTGGGAGCCGCCTGCAGCTCTAGAGTGGCTGGGGGCAGCCTCTTGGCTGGCGTCCGTAATGCAGTTCCAGTCCCCCCCGACGATCAGAACCCTATCCGTCGCCAGGTGCGACTGCAGACCCGCAAAAAAGGCAGGCTTGGCCGCAACTTCGGTGGGCGCGTAGACACAGACAAAACGCACCCGCACATGGCCCATATCCCAGTCCCAACATACCACACGGCCAGCAGCATCCGCCGAGGGTGCTTGAGGGACGCAGCCGGGCAGGCCCAGCCTTGTGTGCGCCAGGATGGCCGCCCCACACGATTGGGGCGACACCGCGGGGCTGGCCGCCAGGCAGTAGCGCCACTGGAGGCAGGGCCCCCGACCGGCGCGAAGGCAAGACTCCAGTGCTGCGGTGTCCAACGCATGAGTCTCCTGCAGGAGCGTAAAGTCAGCACCCACTTGTTGCAGGTAAGACCACAGCGCCCGCGCCTTGAGCGGCGATCCCAGGCCATTGACATTGACTGTCACCAGCCGAAGGGTCGCCGCCGCTCCTTGTGGTCTCATTACTGGCCCCCGCCGGCCGCGGCTGAGCCGTGGCGGTGGCGGTTGTGACGGTTGCGGCCAGAGCGGCCCCGGCCACGATTCAGCGGCACAGGGAGAGTGCCGCCGCTGCTGACACTCATGTCGGCGGTGTGGGCACTGGCGCCACCAACGCTGCTTGGAATGCTGTCCACACTCATGCAGCTGCCCTTGCTAGCGCTGCGCCGAGGGTGGCCCGGTCGGCCCGTGCCGTTGAGGGTGGTGCTGGGCTCCACGCGCCCGCGCTGAGACTGCCGCAGGGTGCGCCGTTGAAGTGTCCAGCGCGTGTAGGCTGCTTGCACGAGTTCTGCTGTGTCCTGCAGCTGCTGCGCTACCTCGTCCGGTAGGGGTGCTCCCGCCCGCTGACCAGAGAGCAGGCGTGCCCAGTTGGGAAGCTCGTCTTGGAGCTGGAGCATGACTGCGGTGCGGCCTGCAGGCACAAGGCAGACAGGCAGGCCAGAAGTGCCGGGCCCCAGGTCCCGCAGGTGCTGCAGGAGGCGCCTCCCAAGTCGAGCGCCACCACACGCCGCCAGCTCGTGCCCCTGCACTTCCACAGCGCGGTTCTGAGAGGCAACAAGGTCAGCACCAATCGCACTGCAGGAGTCCTCAGGCAAGCACACGGCCCCATAGTCCGAAACGCTGTCCCCTCCAGCAGTTGACGTGGCCCCACCAGTGGGAGGTGACATCACGGCGGGCTGGGCCAGGGGCAGCTGAGAAGCGCTACTCCCCAGCCCAGCTACCGGAGCAAGGGCCCCACCCGCCAGGGAGGCTGGCCGCTGCACGTGCTGCCGCTGCGGCCCTGCTGAGGCCCCCCGCTTTGACTCCTGCGGCACCGACACCGGTAGCTGCGGCTGCTGCTGGTGCGGCTGGTGCGGCTGCTGCAGCTGTTGCTTCTGCTGCTGCTGCTGCTGCTGCTGTGGCGGCGGCGACGAAGGTAGCGGCCGCTGCTGCTGTGATGGCGGAGATGGCAGTTGCGGCCGCTGCTGCAGTGGTGTTGGCGGTGACGGTGGTGGCAGTGGTGACGGCTGCTGTTGCTGCTGCAGCTGCTGTGGCTGCTGTGGCTGCTGCTGCTGCTGCCGCTGCTGCTGCGCCAGCCGCCGGCGCTCCTGCCAGGCCACATGGGACTGAATGACCCCCTCGATGCTGCCAGAAGCGCCGGTGGCAGCCTGAGTGGTAGTCGGTGGCTGAGACTGGCCTCCACCCAAGGCCCCACCTTGTCGCCGTGACAGCTGACCACGCAAAGCGGCTGCAGCAGCACGGTTGGCTGTGGTCCCCCCAGCCTGCTGCAGCGGAGGGGCAGCCGGTGCCGCCGCCTCCTGCATCTCCACATCAGGTGCCGCCTGCTGCACCTGCCCTGTGCTGCCAGCAGCAGCGGTGGGCCCCCCGCCCCCTGTCATGGCTGGTGCTGGGCCGGCTGGAGCCCGCTGCATGCCTCCCCCAGCAGCGGCACCCCGGACCTCCACCAACATGGCCTCCTCACCTGGGAGCTCCACACGAGCCCCATGGAGAGCCGCCAGCTGCTCATCGCCGGCCGGTCCACGCACGCAGGCAATGACGTGGTTGGTAGTGCCAGTAGGCGCCAGGGGCTGGCCCTTAGGCCCCACCAAGCGCGCCAGGTGCTCCGAAACCACATACGCGCTGCTGAGATCGAGGTAGTGGCGATACCTGCGGCATTCAGCAGCACCTCTGTGCGGCCTACGACTGCAGCCCACCCCGGCCCACCCACCATCCGGACGGTGACAGTGTAGTCACCAGGGATGACCGGTAGCATGTCCACCGGCACGTAGACGCTCTGCCCCTGGAAGGGCACTGCCAGCGGCGACGCACTCAAGAGCTCCGCTGAGAACGCCGCCTTGGAGGCGCTGGTAGCCCCAGGATCATATGTCAGCCCATATGTAAGGATGAATCCTCAAAAAAAAAAAAGCCCAACGTACGCCCGGGATGGCTGATTCATATGCTGCAGGGTGTGGCCCTGCAGTAGTTTGCCCTGCTGGCTCGCCTGGAGTTTGGAAGCCACCACAGACACAGCAGCACCTGCAAGCTCCCGGAGGCTGGCTGACGTGAGCTCCTCATCTGACAGGCCAGTGGCTTGGCCCAGCAGGAGAACTGGGTAAGAAACCAGGCGGCGGCCACTGGGCCGCATGGTCAGCCGCTGCACAGCAGGCAACGCCTGGAGCCGCCACCATGCCTGGTGAAGGCTGACGCTGTCCACAGCCACGCTGGGGCGTGTGAGAACAGCGGCGTCCGGTGCTGCGGGCACCCCCTGGGCTGCCGACTGCATGATAGGGAGCTGCCCACGGACAAAACCCCGTGGCTGCACCCTGCTGGCTGCTGGTGGTGCCCTGGGAAGGCCTGTCACGAGGCCTCCACTGCTGACCCCAGGGCAACCACCTTGGCGGCCCCTAACCTGCATGACTCACAGCAACCAGCACGCCAGCAGCCCTGTAGGCCGCGGCAGCAGGAAGCACGAGGCGCAGCAGGGCAGGGGGAGAGGACCAGGCTCCAGCAGCCCACCCAAAACCGCCCAAGTGCAAAACGGCACCCCGTGGGAGGGCTCGATAGCCCAGTCCTCCCTGCTGAAAATAGCTTCCTGACCCAGCAGTAGATTATAAACCTACGCTGGGCTGACGAGACGCCGCGCGCTCCAAGATGTTAAAATGCCGACAAGCAGGATGTCACCGACAGCACGCCGACCGAGGATTGACGCCAGAATAAGAAAGCGTAGTATTCATTTAGCCCATTTTAGATGCCCAGGCATCAAAACGAGCGCCGAAGGCGAAGGGGTGTAGCAACTGGCACCGTGCAACCCACAAACGACTCGCACGATAGAGGCTCCGACCTATTTAATAAAGCATCGTAAAGCTAATAAAAGCAATTGGAATGCTACACAGGGAAAAAGGGACCCCGAAAAGAAAAGTCGATGTAAGATGTTGTTCGCGAGCAAGAGAAAGGGATAGCAGAAATAGGAAGCAAGGAAAGTGCCCCCGTGCGCCCGGCAGCCATGCCGAGCCCAGCAGCAGTCGCAGCAGCAGCCGCACAGCCAAGTGGCTCTGCCAGCCCGCCGACAGCAACATCACGGCTCGCTGAGAAGGAAGCGGAGTGGCAGCGCGCAGCTACCCAGCTGGCGGCGTCGCAGGCACAGCACTTCCGCAGCAACCCAGTGGCCCTGGACCCCTGGCTCCACCGCACCTCAGCTGCTGCCGGACAGCAGAGCACGCCAGCGCGCGAGCTACGGTCGTACGCGTCACCCACCCAGCCGTCGGGTGAGGGGCCGCGGCGTTCAGCGCGGTTGCAGGAGCAGGCGGCGGGCGGCGCAGGGCCTAGCATGGGGCAGGCCACGGCGGCGGCGGCAGCCGCCGCTGCCGTTGAGGGCACCCCTCGGCCGCCGCCCCCGGATGGGGCGCTGCTGCGCGGCTTGGGGCAGCGCTTGTGGGACAGCCACGCCACTCGAGCCGCAAAGGTGCTGGTATACCGGCTGCAACATGCTTACCTGCCCTGCGGGTTGTACCGGGCAGGCAAGGGCATTCGGCCACGGGTGGCCACGGGGCGCGGGGGGTTGGGGCCGCACTGCCCTCACCCCGCCTGCGGGCCGCCTGGCCCGCAGGCGTGGGCCAGCCTGACGCACGTGTTCCTGGAGTGCCCGGCTTATGCGCAGGCGCGGGCGTGGCTGCAGCAGCTGTGGGCCTGCGTGGCGCCCCAGGCGGCGCCGCCGCCGGTGACGGACGCGGCCTTCATGCTTGGGGACCACATGGGCGCGTGGGCCTCCAGCCCGCGCGGCGCGGGCGCGCTGCTGTGGAGCACACTGCGGGCCACGTTCCTGTACGCCCTCTGGTGTGCGTACTGGTCCCGTGAGCCGGCCAAGCAGACGTCCGAGCACGTGGTTCGCGAGGTGGTCAGCGAGCTGCGCAGGGTCATGCAGCTGCGTTTCACTGCCGCCACGCTAACCCCTGACACCCTGTCGGCTCTGCCCACCCAGCTTGTTACGGCGCAGCTGAAGGCGGCCAAGTTGGAGAGCTTTGTGGCTATCTGGACGGCGGGTGGCGCCCTCTGTGCAGTGGAGGATACGGAGGGTGGGTCACCGCAGCTGCGCATCCGGCTGACGCTTGCATCGCCCGTGCAGGCACCCTAGCTTCTGTGGGCGGCGGTTTTCAAGGCGATGGCGTGGCTTGCCTCCGCTGTGTATCATATAACTGGGTGGCGCTGCAGCGCCGTCCTTCCTCAGCCTTCGTGGACTTCTTACAGCGGGCTGGGCCCTGCTTTATCATGAGATTGCTATGTCAGCGCCACATCTGGCCCGCTCAGCTTCTGCATCTGTGTGTGCTTCCTTGCTTCTGATGGGGTGTTGCTTAAGCAACCGACTTGCGGGGGTGGGGAGGGTTTGGGCGGGAAGCGTCCTGCTGTCTGTTGTGTGCATACCGTGGGTACGTTTGTGTTTGAAGTGTGGAGGTGCGTCTCTGCCGATGGTGCTTGCCCTCGGGCTTTTGGTGTAGCGGTTGCTTGGCTTAGGTCTGGTGGTGTTTGTGGAAACCCCTACCGGGGGGCGGGGGGGCCAGCCTCCTGCTCTGTTTGCCGGGTCGGGGTGGGGTGGGTGGGTGTGGGATGGGGTGGCGGTAGGTGCTTTGGTTCAGGTGGTTTTGGTTTTTTCAGGTGGTTTGTCTCAGACTTCTTCTCTTCTCTTCTTGCCCTGTCGGGATTCTGGTCTCCAAGACCAGGCTGCTTCGGGTCTCTTTGCCCAGCGGTTGGGAGGCAGTGCGTCTGCTTCCGTTCAATCCTGTAAGGATGAATCCTCAAAAAGCATGCCTACCTGCCGTGTGGTTTGTACAGGGCGGGCAAGGGCATCTTTCCACGGGCATCTGCTGCAGGGTGCTGGGGTCTGGGGCCTTATTGCCCTTACCACGCCTGCGGGCCGCCTGGCCCGCGGGCGTGGGCAAGCCTGACGCACGTCTTCCTGGAGTGCCCCGCCTACACACAGGCGCGGACATGGCTGCAGCAGCTGTGGGCCCACATCGCGCCACAGGCGGTGCCTCCGCCGGTCTCCAATGCGGCCTTCATGCTGGGGGACGACATGGGCATCTGGGCTTCAAGCCCACAAGGGGCGGGCGCCCTGCTGTGGAGCACGTTGCGGGCCACGTTCCTGAACGCCATGTGGAGTGCGTACTGGTCTCGTGAGCCGGCCCAGCAGACGTCGGTGTACGTGGTCAGGGAGGTGATCACAGAGCTGCGAAGGGTCATGCAACTGCGGTTCACTGCTGCTACTCTTACACCTGAAACCCTGTCGGAATAATAATAATAATGAGTACTCCCTGCGTGACAGGGCGTGTTCTAAGGAGGTAGGGGCATGAGGGCATAGGGGACCACCGTGGAGGTGGTCCCCGCCGCTGGGCCCCTGTCCCCCAGGTGGGAGTGGGGAGGCAGGCATCGTGCCAAGGCGCGCTGGGCCAGGTCCCACTCCCAGTGCGGTTAGACGTTATTACGGTGGTCGACCGGGCCACTTGTGGCTGCAGAGTTCTCGGCGAAGAGCGGTTATGGAGGTCGTTGTATGGACGGCGTGTTTGGTGAGTTTTCTGCAGGTGCGGTGCGCGATTTGCGTTGAGCATCCAAGGGTTTTGAGGAGAGCATGGAGGTGCGGTGTGATTGTGCCGGTGTGTCCCAAGGTAATTACAGTTGTCTCGCTTGGGGCAACGTCCCAGCCTGTGTTGCGGAGAGCGGTGACCAGTTTTGTGTGTTGCTGCAGCTTTTCCGCCCGTTTTTCGGGGTGGCGCAGGTCCGAGCAGTAGCCCACTTCGATCACGTACACTTTGTGTGCACTGCGCTGGTGTCTCGTGCAGGGCGTGTTGGTGTGTTGTCCAGAGCGGTGCATGCGGATGGTGGGGATAACCAAGAGGTCTGGGCGGAATTTGAGTCGCACGCTCTCGGGCGTGCCGGGGAGCACCCAATCGGGTATGCGGGATCCCCCGCTGAAAGCAGGGGCATGTTTGCCAGCGTCCATGTACAGGGCACAGCCTCCGTGCAGTCCCTGACTCACTGCTTTTGCGATCTTCTGGACCGCATGGTTGTGGCGTGCGATGTACGCGGCCTTCAACCGTCGGTGAGTGCAGCCACCCAGAATGTGGGAGCCACCGTCGTCGCCACGGCACAGGGGGCATTTGCCTCCCGCGCAGCCAGGCATGGGATGTTTTACACGAGCAGCCCGTTTAGCGTTCCACGAGAGGCCCCAGCGATACTTAAATGCACAACGAGCTTCTTCAAAGGAGCATGCATCGAACAAGTCCAGCCCATATCGTTCATCGATGTGTTGTCTAGCATCTTCCCATAGTTGTGCGTATACGCCTGAGTTGGTGTATCCATTGGCTGTAGAGGAGCGGGCCATCTTTTTCAGGTCGCGATTGAGGTCGTTGGCGTATAATAACCGCTCCTCCATGTTCCCGTTGCGTTCCACTATTTCTTTCTTGGCCACCCAACCCTCCAGATTTTCAAATGGGTGCGAGTATACTGTTTCTGAAACGTCTGGTTGAACCTCTCTGGTCGCCACGGCCTGTGCCGCTTCGTCGGCCTTTTGATTACCAACGCAGGTGTCGTCTTGGTGTGAGCGTACGTGGTAGAAGCGCGTTTTATGCCCAGCTATGCCCCGCTCGGCGAGGAGGTCAACGATGGCCCCGAACATTTTGCGGTGTTTGCTAACGTGGAGCGACTCGGGTTCCATTATGGCGCGGTGGAGGATGAACAGACTGACAAGGCTGTCGGTGTAAATCCTCAGGTGGGAGGTGTCGCAATGGAGGCTGAGAGCTGTTCGTATGGCTGAGGATTCGCACCGGAGAATGGTGCTGAGTGGTGTATCAAAGGCGACATCCTCGTCAATGTGTGTAGCCCGGTCCTCGGTTGCGTCCCAGACCGCCGCTCCTAAACCCGTGTATTCACGTGTGTGGGGCACCTTACTTCCGTCGGTAAAGACGGCCGCACCTTGCGTGTGCGCGGGAGGTATGGTAGCTCGGTAGAGGGTGGCGAGCTCAGTTGGTGTCGGGGGCACCAGCGTATCACGGGGAGTCGGTGGGGGCGGTGTTGCGCTGCTGCGTATGCGGCGCTCTAGTTTTCGCGGGGTTTTGGGCCAGGGTTTCGGGGTGTCCCGGCAGGGTTGGGCTTTGAGGGCGGCCGGAGGTGGCGTGTGGCCCAGGGCGTCTGACAAGGCGGCACCGCAGTGCAGCACCGCAGTGGTGCCGCTGGCGGCGGCGGACACGATGGCAAGATGGGCCCAGGCGTGCAGATGCGGCGGCCAGCGGTGCACGAACGCGCCGACCAGGGCCTTGGCCTCGGCTAGCAGGGCGGCCATGGTGGGTGTTGGCGGCGGCTGGTGTTGGCGCGGCGACGGCGGCGGCGGCGGCAGGAAGGGCGCCGACGCAAGGCCGGGCAGGCCGGGCGACGTCAGCGGCGACCAGCCAGTCTCGGTCGCGCCCAGGCTAGGTGGTGCCAGGATGGGGGGCAGCGGGGGTAACCCTGGGCAAGGGGGCGCAGGCGAGGCTGATGCGGCCCAGCCCAGGTATGGCCCCCCCAGCTGTTAGTGCGTTGTGGCCGCCTGCCTGCGTGCTGCCGACCCGCAAGCCACGGCATCTGTGGACTCTTGATGAGCGTGCAGCTTATGATGCGGCGGCTCCACATGAACGAGGGGCTGCTTGGCCGCGGGTGCCGTCGTTCTTGGCGCCGGAAGCGGAGGTGGTGGCCCACCCTGAGCGCTGCCGGGTGGCGGGGATCAGCCTGGCGGACTACACCGTGCGTGAGGTGCGGCGGGCCGTCACTAGGGCCGACCCCGCAGCACCACCTGCCCCCACGCGCCCGGCAGCCATGCCCAGCCCTGAAGCAGTCGCAGCAGCAGCCGCACAGCCAGGTGGCTCGGCCAGCCCGCCGGCAGCAACATCACGGCTGGCTGAGAAGGAAGCGGAGTGGCAGCGCGCAGCTACCCAGCTGACGGCGTCTCAGGCGCAGCACTTCCGCAACAACCCGGTGGCCCTGGAGCCCTGGCTCCACCGCACTTTGGCTTTTTTTTTTGGCTGCGGCACAGCAGCAGAACACGCCAGCCAGGGAACTGCAGGGGTACGGGTCTGCCTCCCAGCCGTCCAGCGAGGGGCAGCGGCGATCATCAAGGCTGCTGGCGCAGGCCGCAGCAGGAGCTGTAGCTACACGGGCGGGGCCCAGCACTGGCCCGCCCGCGGCTGCCGCTGCGGGGGCCATCCCTGCCGTACCAACGCCGGCAACACCACCACCGGATGCGGGCGCGCTGCACCGCACGTGGCAGCGGCTGTGGGACAGCCACGCCAGTCGGGGAGCCAAGGTGCTGGTCTACCGGCTACAGCATGCCTACCTGCCGTGTGGTTTGTACAGGGCGGGCAAGGGCATCTTTCCACGGGCATCTGCTGCAGGGCGCCGGGGTCTGGGGCCTTATTGCCCTTACCACGCCTGCGGGCCGCCTGGCCCGTGGGCGTGGGCAAGCCTGACGCACGTCTTCCTGGAGTGCCCCGCCTACACACAGGCGCGGACATGGCTGCAGCAGCTGTGGGCCCACATCGCGCCACAGGCGGTGCCTCCGCCGGTCTCCAATGCGGCCTTCATGCTGGGGGACGACATGGGCATCTGGGCTTCAAGCCCACAAGGGGCGGGCGCCCTGCTGTGGAGCACGTTGCGGGCCACGTTCCTGAACGCCATGTGGAGTGCGTACTGGTCTCGTGAGCCGGCCCAGCAGACGTCGGTGTACGTGGTCAGGGAGGTGATCACAGAGCTGCGAAGGGTCATGCAACTGCGGTTCACTGCTGCTACTCTTACACCTGAAACCCTGTCGGCTCTTCCCACTCAGCTGCTCACTGCGCAGTTGAAAGCCGCCAAGCTGGAGCGATTTGTAGCTATCTGGTCGGCAAGTGGGGCCCTTTGTGAAGTGGATCAAGTGGACGGTGGGTCGCCGCAGCTGCGCCTGAAGCTGACGTTCTCATCACCTGTGCAGGCACCCTAAGGTGGAGGCGGTACAGGGAGTTTTCAGGGGTGTAGGATTGGAGCTCTGGTCCTGCCAACTGGAGAGCTCTGGACAATTTTCATGACCCGTCTAGCTGAGCTCTGGGCCCGCCAACTGGAGCGCTCTGGACAAGTGTCAAGTTTATCAAGAGGAGCTCTGGGCCCGCCAACTGGAGAGCTCTGGACGAGTTTCAAGTTCATCAAGAGGAGCTCTGGGCCTGGCAACTGGAGAGCTCTGTTGTCTGTCTTTGTTTGTTCTGCTGGGTAGGAGGGCGAGGGGTGCGCGTTGCTGCCACCTGGGGTGTTGTGCGGCGCTGCCGCTTGGGGTGTAGAGCGGTTTTTAACCGCTTGGTGTGGAGCGGTGCGGTGTCTAGGTTTGGCCCTTTTAGCAGCCCTGCTGAGGGCTGAGGCGTGTGCAGGTCGTGGGTTCTGTGGTGTTGTGCTGCGGTATCCATACAGTAAAAGGACTAGCTAGCAGATGACAGATCACCATTTCCGCAACACGGCACTACAACTATCCCCCCTCCAGATGAGGCGTCCCGACGAATCCAACCCGCAGTTAGCATGGGTGCCGCCACCTCCCACTCAGTCTAACCCCGGAAGCAGAGCTGCCATACTTCCGTGCCCAGCAGACGGCGCGAATTGAACCCGGGTCGGTTTGCAGAGATAGCCCGGTCTCGATACCAGATGTTGTGCTGCGTTATCCATACAGTAAAAGGACTAGCGAGCAGATGACAGATCACCATTTCCGCAACACGGAAAAGGGTTCTGGTCTTCGGGTCCAGGCTGTGTTGGGGCTACATGCCCAGCAGCAGGGGGGCAGTGCGTCTGCCTCCGTCCAACTCTGTAAGGAAGAAATTTCAAAAAAAAGTGCTTCTCGCCGACCCGGGGACGGAAAACACGACAGACTCACAACGACAGACTCACGGCGGCAGACGGACAGACGCACGCGGGCGACGCTACACGCTGGACAGACGCACGGCCGGAAAAAAGATGACAGTCCTCCAGTGATTGGCCTGGGCAGGTGCTGGCCGCGAAGCTCGCCTACCACTTCAGCTTCCTCAACCCGGCGCCAGCACAGCTGAAGGAGCTGACGGACGTCGTTGACCGGTTTGCAGCACGCTCCCTGCATGCTGAGGATGCTAGCCTGGTGTCTCAGGGGAACCCGCTGCTCTTGCCTAAGAGGGAGGTTGCCTGCCTGCCGCGCAAGGATGGGGGTGTCAACCACGTCGACCTGCCTGCGTTCCTGGCTGCCCTGCAAGCTAAGATGCTCGCCCTGCTAGCCCAGCCAGGCCGGCAGCCCTGGAAGGTGCTCACCCGGGCGCTGCTCACCCACGTGCGTCCAGACGCCGCTTCCAACTGGGCGTGGGTCTATAGTGACGCGCTGGCGCCGGAGGCCCTGCCTGCCCGGCTGGCGGCCGCCATTGGACACCTGCGGCGCGCGGGGGTGGAGCTGCGTCCGGCGCCGCCAGCCACGCAGCCGCCGGCAGGCCCACCGCAGTGGCGGGTTAGCCAGGACCAGCTGTGGGTGGCTAGCGCTACCGGCGCTGTGTCCTACGTCCACTACACCGGGCGCCTCTTGCAGCCCGGGCCGGGCGTGACACCACCCGCTCTTGACACGGCGTGGCAGCCCGCCTGTGTGCTGCAGCACCGCAAGCCGCGGCACCTGTGGACCTTTGACGAGCGGGCGGTTTATGATGCAGCGGCGCCAGGGGAGCGGGCGGGGGCGTGGCCTCAGGCGCCGTACTTCCTGGCGCCGGAGGCTGGGGTAGTGGCGCACCCGGAGCACTATCGGGTGGCGGGCATCAGCCTGGCGGACTCCACCGTGCGTGAGGTGCGGCGGGCCATCACCAGGGCCAACCCCGCAGCGCCACCTGCCCCCGTGCGCCCGGCAGCCATGCCGAGCCCAGCAGCAGTCGCAGCAGCAGCCGCCCAGCCAAGTGGCTCGGCCAGCCCGCCGACAGCAACGTCACGGCTCGCTGAGAAGGAAGCGGAGTGGCAGCGCGCAGCTACCCAGCTGGCGGCGTCGCAGGCGCAGCACTTCCGCAACAACCCAGTGGCCCTGGAGCCCTGGCTCCACCGCACCTTGGCTGCTGCCGGACAGCAGAGCACGCCGGCGCGTGAGCTACGGTCGTACGCGTCACCCACCCAGCTGTCGGGTGAGGGGCCGCGGCGTTCAGCGCGGTTGCAGGAGCAGGCGGCGGGCGGCGCAGGGCCTAGCATGGGGCAGGCCACGGCGGCGGCGGCAGCCGCAGCTGCCGTTGATGGCACCCCTCGGCCGCCGCCCCCGGATGGGGCGCTGCTGCGCGCCTCGTGGCAGCGCTTGTGGGACAGCCACGCCACTCGAGCCGCAAAGGTGCTGGTATACCGCCTGCAACATGCTTACCTGCCCTGCGGGTTGTACCGAGCGGGCAAGGGCATTCGGCCACGGGTGGCCACGGGGCGCGGGGGGTTGGGGCCGCACTGCCCTCACCCCGCCTGCGGGCCGCCTGGCCCGCAGGCGTGGGCCAGCCTGACGCACGTGTTCCTGGAGTGCCCGGCTTATGCGCAGGCGCGGGCGTGGCTGCAGCAGCTGTGGGCCTGTGTGGCGCCACAGGCGGCGCCGCTGCCGGTGACGGACGCGGCCTTCATGCTTGGGGACCACATGGGCGCGTGGGCCTCCAGCCCGCGCGGTGCGGGCGCGCTGCTGTGGAGCACACTGCGGGCCACGTTCCTGTACGCCCTCTGGTGTGCGTACTGGTCCCGGGAGCCGGCCAAGCAGACGTCCGAGCATGTGGTTCGCGAGGTGGTCAGCGAGCTGCGCAGGGTCATGCAGCTGCGTTTCACTGCCGCCATGCTAACCCCTGACACCCTGTCGGCTCTGCCCACTCAGCTTCTGACGGCGCAGCTGAAGGCGGCCAAGTTGGAGAGCTTTGTGGCTATTTGGACGGCGGGTGGCGCCCTCTGTGAAGTGGAGGATACGGAGGGTGGGTCGCCGCAGCTGCGCATCCGGCTGACGCTTGCATCGCCCGTGCAGGCACCCTAGCTTCTGTGGGCGGCGGTTTTCAAGGCGATGGCGTGGCTTGCCTCCGCTGTGTATCATATAACTGGGTGGCGCTGCAGCGCCGTCCTTCCTCAGCCTTCGTGGACTTCTTACAGCGGGCTGGGCCCTGCTATATAATGAGATTGCTATGTCAGCGCCACATCTGGCCCACTCTAATTCTGCATCTGTGTGTGCTTCCTTGCTTCTGATGGGGTGTTGCTTAAGCAACCGACTTGCGGGGGTGGGGTGGGTTTGGGCGGGAAGCGTCCTGCTGTCTGTTGTGAGCGTACCGTGGGTGCGTTTGTGTTTTTTTTTTACATTCATCCTTACATGGTTGAACGGGGACAGACGCGCTGCCCCCCTACCACTGTGCTTAGAAGCACAGCAGCCGGGAATACTCACCGAACCACGCAAGGGCCAGAAGAGAAGAGAAGAGAAGAGAAGAGGCAGGGTTTTGATAAACCAGGACCCAACCCTGGTGGGGTGACCGGGATTCGAACCCGGATCTCACGAAGCCTTGATGAAATCGGCACGAGTGTCTTAACCATTTAGACGACCCCCCGAAGTGAAGTGTGGAGGTGCGTCTCTGCCGGTGGTGCTTGCCTTCAGACTCTTGGTGTAGCGGTTGCTTGGCTTAGGTCTGGTGGTGTTTGTGGAAACCCCTACCGGGGGGCGGGGGGGCCAGCCTCCTGCTCTGTCTGCCGGGTCGGGGTGGGGTGGGTGGGTGCGGGATGGGGTGGCGGTAGGTGATTTGGTTCAGGTGGTTTTGGTTTTTCAGGTGGTTTGTCTCAGACTTCTTCTCTTCTCTTCTTGCCCTGTCGGGATTCTGGTCTCCAAGACCAGGCTGCTTCGGGTCTCTTTGCCCAGCGGTTGGGAGGCAGTGCGTCTGCTTCCGTTCAATCCTGTAAGGATGAAAAAAAAAAAAATCCGGTGGTGGTGTTGCCGTCTTGGGCTGGTCCTCCGGCTTGATGGGCAGCTGATTGAAAGCCGCACGCGCGTCAGCCTTAGCCCACACCTTCGCGTTGGCCATAAGCTGAAACAGGTCCTCCGGCAGCGGCAGCTGGTGACTGTCAGGGATGGTGGCCTCGTTGAGCCGCCGGGCGTCCTGGCAGAAGCGCGTGTCGGTCATGGTGCCGTCCAGCGCGCGCTTGGCCGGCATGGTGCTGTTCATGGCGTACTTGGCCTCGGGAGGTGCACGCATGATGATGCCGGCCTGCCGCAGCTGCTCGCACTTGGCGTCCATGATGGCGTACTCGGCGGGCGTGTGCTTGCGCGGGCACTCATAGATGGAGCGCTCGTGCGACAGGTTGATCTCCACCGGGTCACAGCCGCCACGGTAGCCGGTGAGGTCATCCAGGCTACGAGCGAACAGGCCATCAGCGCCGCCGGTATCCTGGTCTTAGAGACCAGAATCCCGACAGGGCAAGGATGAATCCTCAAAAAAAAACTGTTGCAGGCGGTTGAGGTCGGCGTCAGTGGCGTCAGGGTGCCGACATAGCGTCCAGCCGCCGGGCTCCTTGACGTAACGGTCATGCGGCAGCAGCTTTTTTTTTTGAGGATTCATCCTTACAGGATTGAACGGAAGCAGACGCATTGCCTCCCAACCGCTGGGCAAAGAGACCCGAAGCAGCCTGGTCTTGGAGACCAGAATCCCGACAGGGCAAGAAGAGAAGAGAAGAAGTCTGAGACAAACCACCTGAAAAACCAAAACCACCTGAACCAAATCACCTACCGCCACCCCATCCCGCACCCACCCACCCCACCCCGACCCGGCAGACAGAGCAGGAGGCTGGCCCCCCCGCCCCCCGGTAGGGGTTTCCACAAACACCACCAGACCTAAGCCAAGCAACCGCTACACCAAGAGTCTGAAGGCAAGCACCACCGGCAGAGACGCACCTCCACACATCAAACACAAAACGCACCCACGGTACGCTCACAACAGACAGCAGGACGCTTCCCGCCCAAACCCACCCCACCCCCGCAAGTCTGTTGCTTAAGCAACACCCCATCAGAAGCAAGGAAGCACACACAGATGCAGAAGCAGAGCGGGCCAGATGTGGCGCTGACATAGCAATCTCATTATATAGCAGGGCCCAGCCCGCTGTAAGAAGTCCACGAAGGCTGAGGAAGGACGGCGCTGCAGCGCCACCCAGTTATATGATACACAGCGGAGGCAAGCCACGCCATCGCCTTGAAAACCGCCGCCCACAGAAGCTAGGGTGCCTGCACGGGCGATGCAAGCGTCAGCCGGATGCGCAGCTCTCGCCGGCCCTCAGGGTCGTTGCAACTCGGCAGCGCTGGACCCGCCTCCAGTGGTACGGCGGTGGGCGGCAGACGCAGCGAGTCGGCGGGCGGGAGCTGGCCAGAAGTCATGTGAGAGCTGGGCCCCGGCAAGGCGCCAGCGTAGTCAAAGTCCTCCTCATCATCACTGCATGGGGCTAGGAACGGCATGGCGTCCTCGGAGTCGTTGGTGGCGGAGTGCCCAGGCTCCCCACCCTCCTCAAGGGCCGTCATGGCTGCACGCCGCTCAGCGGCCACGGGCTGAGCGGCGGAGGTAGCGTCCGCGGCTGGTGCTGCTGCGGCAGAGGTCCGGGCGGCGGGGCCTCGGGCAGCTGGTGCAGCGCCGCAGTGGTGCCGCTGGCGGTGGCGGACACGATGGCAAGATGGGCCCAGGCGTGCAGATGCGGCGGCCAGCGGTGCACGAACGCGCCGACCAGGGCCTTGGCCTCGGCTAGCAGGGCGGCCACGGTGGGTGTTGGCGGCGGCTGGTGTTGGCGCGGCGACGGCGGTGGCGGCGGCAGGAAGGGCGCCGACGCAAGGCCGGGCAGGCCGGGCGACGTCAGCGGCGACCAGCCAGTCTCGGTCGCGCCCAGGCTAGGTGGTGCCAGGATGGGGGGCAGCGGGGGTAACCCTGGGCAAGGGGGCGCAGGCGAGGCTGATGCGGCCCAGCCCAGGTATGGCCCCCCCAGCTGTTAGTGCGTTGTGGCCGCCTGAATAATAGGAATAATAATAATAATAATATGTACGCGGTTCACAGAGGAGGCCGCGTTTCTTAAGGAGGAGTGAGTTGCGCCCACCCCACCGTGGAGCAACATGAGTGGACTTAACCGGGCTCACGTGGGGCAGGCCCACCTGTGACGGCATCGGCCGGGCGTCCAGTGGTGCGTGAGGTCACTACTCCCGTCTCACGCTCGAGCCGGTAGTACAGCAGTGCCATTGTACGCAGGCTAACGACGCTGTGCATGTGGATGCGTGTACAGCAGGATTGCGCGGTGTGAGAAGTGGCACCGAGGGTGCGGAGGAGGGGCTCAAGGGTGTTTGCGACGGTGCCACCATGCCCCAGCGTGACGATCTGCTCGTGCTTGTAGACAACCTCCCAGCCGGCGGCACGCAGCGCGTCGGCCAGACGGCTATGCTGTGCTTGTTTCTGGTCACACTTCTCGCTGTGGTGCAGGTCGGAGGTGTAACCAACCTCGATGATGTACACCTTGTGTTGCCGCCGGGCGTTGGGGCTTAGGTCACTCGGCCCATTTGCACCAACTGCGGTTCGTGGCAAGGTTGGGATGAAGAGAATGTCCGGGCGCATTTTTTCCCGGTCGGCTTTGGGGACCTCGGGGCGTAGCATCCACTTTGGGGGGCAGTTGCCCGCACAGTATTCAGGCCGGTCCGCGGCGCTGCTTGCATCCATGAGCATGTAGCCGCCGCCACTGCTGCCCCTGTGGATGCATTCAGCGATCATACGTACGGCCGCATTGTGTTTTGCGATACGTGCCCCCACCAGCTGGGGGTGGGCGCAGCGCCCTGCAATGTGTCCGGCGGTACCCCTCTCCGGGGGGGAGCCAGCTCGTGCGTGCAAGGGGGCACAGAGTGCGCATGTGTCGCTGGTGCGTAGTTTGTACAGAGCAAGGCGGGCAGGGCAGACCATGCCCCCTTGACGAGCATTCTGGATGAAGCGCCGTAGGCTGTGTCCAGCGTCGGCATGGGTCATGTAGGCTGTGCTGGCTCGGGTGTCCAGGTGCTGGGCGGACTCCGCCCACTTAGTGGTGTACAAAGTCGATTTGGCGTGCCCGCCATGGGAGGCGGGGTTCAGGGCCTTGAGCAGGCCCCGGTTCAGGTCTGAAACGTAGTATTGGGCCGTGCTTCCGTCCTCGCGGGTGATGAGGGTCGCGGGCCACCAGTGGGACGCGTGTGGGTTATTGTCGGCGTGTTCGGACACGTCGGCGGGCGTTTCTTTGTACGCCACAGCGGCAGCCCCTTTATCAGCTTCTTCATTACCATGTAGACCCGTGTGGGAGACGACTTTGAGGAAAACAGTGTTCGCGTGTCGCTTCGCTCGTGCATGGAGCAAGTCGGCGATGGACTTCAAGAGTGCCTGATGTTTGCTTAAATGTAGTCGACGAGGTTCGTTGATAGCACGTTTGATTAAGTACAAACTGGCTGCAGAGTCGCTTGCAATGGTTAGCGTTGTTTTCGCGAATACTTTGTCTTCACCACCAAATCCTTCCAGGGCGGCCCTGATGGCTGCCAGCTCTGCTCTTGTAATCGTATTTGTGTAGCCCACACCATTGGGATTTACATAGACAGTGCGATCTTTGTGCCAGGCACAGGCGCCGGCGAACTGTGCTTCTTGTCCATTTTCAGTTCTTACCTTTATTACTGAACCGTCGGTCCAAACTATGTCATCTGGGCTGTGCGCCAGTGCCAGTGGTCGCTGGAATTGCGTCCGATTGAACCTGGGCGGGCCGCCGCGCGGAGTGGCTGTCGTTGGGCCGGTGGGTTGGTGCGTGGTAAGGTATTTGGCGTGTTTAAGGAGGTGGAGCGGAATGTTCGGGCACGTGCGGGGGCTGGGCGTGTCGGGTCGGAGGTGCGTCCCTGCCACGGAGGCAGGCGTGTGAAGGCCTTCGAGCAGGGTGGCGTGCAGCCCCTTCCAGCCGCCCGAGAGGGCCGCGAGGCCGGCAGGGTTCCCGACAGCCACCAGTACCACCCCTCTCTGCCGCTGCAGGGTGCCGTTGCTTCCAAGGCCGGGCTCCATGCCGGCAGTGCCTGGCGTGCCGGTCTCCCCGCCGACCCATGTGGTGAGCTGCTGGCAGAGCGGGTGGCATAGCCACTGCGTGTGTGGGTAGGTTGCACATTTTGGGAGTGCGAGAAGGACCAGGGTGGGGTCTTGGGAAGTGCGCGTGGTCTCAGCGCTGGCAAGCGCCCAGAGGAGGGCCTTTCGTGCAGCCTCAGGTGTGCCCGGCGGGTGGGCGTAGTGGAGGCCCGTCCATGCTATGCTGTAGGCGTCATGCCTTGCTCCGAAGGCCGAATCCGCTGCTTCACGGCTCCAGTATTCGTCTGCTTCTGTTGTGGCGTTTAGGGGGGAGGCAAACAACTCACTCACCGGTCCTTCCCCTATGTTGTGCAGGGCTCGAATGATGGCCGCGGTGGTGCTCGCGGGGAGCGACGTTTGGTGCTGTGGGGCGGCCTTCCGGTCGGTTTGGTCTGGGTCGCGGCGGTAACGGTGGAGCAGAGCTGCAACGGCCTCCTCGAAGGCGCGGGCACGGGCGGTGGTCCGGTGGAAGCGGTCCCACAGCGCTTGCAGGCGAAGGTATGTGATAGTGCCTATCCACCTGCCGTTGGGGTCATAGACGTTGGCTTGCGTCGGTGCAGCCCTGCCTGTGGTTGTGGGTGTGGTGATAATGTAGGTGCCTGGGGGCGTGGTGTCCTTGTACGGGTTGCAGGGGCTGGTACAGATGGTGGTTGTGGCCCGGATTTCACGTGCCCGGGCAGCGAGGTCATCCTCAGCCGGGTCGTGCCTGCCTTGTCGCTGGCGCATGGTCAGGTTCCGGTCCCTCGGCGGGCGGGTGGGGCGGATGGGGGCGTCTGGCCCGGCAGCAAGCCGTTCGTTGTAGGCGGCCAGCAGGTCATCCCAGTCGGGGTTGTTCTTGAGGTCTTGCTCCCTTTCGCTGCTCTCTGCCCATGTGACCCGGCACAGGAGCCGTGTGGACCAGGACGAGAAGAGTGCGGCGCGCGGGGCGCAAGGTGCTGTGGGTCTGGGCGCGCCGGGTGGGGCTGGAGCCGGTGCAGGCGGTTGGACTGGAGCCGGGGCTGGAGGCATGTCGGGTTCGACTTCCATGTGGGGGGGCGCGGCTGGCGGGGCGTCTCCCCTGGGCGGATAGGGTTTTTTGGGTCGGTTTTGCAATGGATGCTTGTAGCAACGTTCCTCCGTGACGGTTTTGTATCCCATGCGTTTAAACGCAGTCACTAGGCCCGGGGGTGTGACTGAGGCTTTCCATTGTACTGTAAAGTACTGTTCACGGGAGCCAGATGTGTCTTCGCCGGCCTTGCGCTTCTTCTCAATGTCCTTGTCGGTCATGTTTTGTTGCTTGCTGCCATATAGGACGGACTCAAGTTCCTGTCCGTCATTGTCGAGGTCGTAGGTCAGTTGCGCGTCACCGTTTGTGCAGTCGTCCGTGCGGGGGTGAATCAGGTCCTTGACGACTCGGGTCCTGGCAAGCTGCCAGTTGAGGCGCGCGCCGTCTCGCCTGGGGTGGGGCGCGTGGGTGAGTGCCACTTGTGCGGTGTCGATATCCATGTCGTCTGCTGCTGATGCAGGCTTGTCAACATCCATGGGGCCAGCGGTGGCGGCTGCGGCAGCCGCCTGTTCCTTCTCGTGGAGGTAGGTGTGGACCGTGTTAAGTTGTGGAGGGTGTTGGTTGGCATTTAGCAGGCACTCGGGGAAACCGGGGCGGTCCGAACGCGGCTGTGCGTGGTCCGAACCTGGTCCGAACCTGGTCCGAACCTGGTCCGAATGACCTTCGGACCAGGGGTTTCGGACAGCCAGGCAGGGGCAGGGCGGGAGGGGCCAGGGGCCGCACGGACCCTGGCAACGCTTGGCCCAACCGATATTCAGGGATCCCCAGCCAGGCCGCAATTTGCGAGGGTTTTACAGTTCTACACACGCGCCAGACCGCGTTTGGGGCCAAGAATAACACTGGAATTCGTCCATCGGGAGGGGGCGCTCTGTAGGCGGCCTGGCTGTGAAATTAATCTGTATAGCAGTAGAGGGTATATGTACAAAGCAATATATACCAAGAGCACACCTCGAGGGGGCCCATAGGCGAAACGGGCCGGGGGGCATTGGCCAATGCCCCCCGGCCCGTTTCGCATACGCGCTGAATTCTTCGTGTCTTGTGAGCCATACCTCCCGTAATAGGTATGCTCTATTAATTAAAAGCGCCAGGCCTTCAAGCACGCCACGTGCAACCCTGCACTGGCCATCCTACATCTTGGAGAGCGCCCCCCGCGGCTTCCAAGCGCGCAAAGCCGGCACCGCAGCTACTAAGCTACCATACTACTACTGTAAGCCCCTTGTGGCTCGCTGTTATGCCTAAGGAGGCCATGTTCTCTAGTACCCGCGACCACATTGTCATGTTGGCTTTCAGGGCACTTTGTTAAGGGTGCTGTGAGTACCGAACGTTAACATATAGTATCTATAGCATATATGAACTCATGAAAGCGCCGAAAATGTGCCGTTTGGCTTTCCCGTCCCCGAAGGATGAGGGGCGGAAGCCCTCACGGCCACCCTGCCCCGCCCCGCGTCGCGTCATGGCAGCACAGTGCAGGGTGAGGTTCAGCCGCGCCACCGGGCTGGGCGTTGGCCTTTGCATGCGTGGGTGGGGCTAGAGCGTGGTCTGGGTAGGGTGCCAGGTGCGGTAGCCATGCCACATCCACATCTCGACCCCTGCCACAATCCTACCCGACGGAATCACACAGCCATACTGCACTCCCATCCCTCTCACGTATAGACACGGCCATAGGCAAGAGCGCAGGGCTGGGCGTTGGCCTTTGCATGCGTGGGAGGGGCTGGAGCGTGGCCTGGGTAGGGTGCCAGGTGCGGTACCCATGCCACATCCACATCTCGACCCCTGCCACAATCCTACCCGACGGAATCACACAGCCATACTGCACTCCCATCCCTCTCACGTATAGACACGGCCATAGGCAAGAGCGCAGGGCTGGGCGTTGGCCTTTGCATGCGTGGGAGGGGCTGGAGCGTGGTCTGGGTAGGGTGCCAGGTGCGGTAGCCATGCCACATCCATGTCTCGACCCCTGCCACAATCCTACCCGACGGAATCACACAGCCATACTGCACTCCCATCCCTCTCACGTATAGACACGGCCATAGGCAAGAGCGCAGGGCTGGGCGTTGGCCTTTGCATGCGTGGGAGGGGCTGGAGCGTGGTCTGGGTAGGGTGCCAGGTGCGGTAGCCATGCCACATCCACATCTCGACCCCTGCCACAATCCTACCCGACGGAATCACACAGCCATACTGCACTCCCATCCCTCTCACGTATAGACACGGTCATAGGCAAGAGCGCAGGGCTGGGCGTTGGCCTTTGCATGCGTGGGAGGGGCTGGAGCGTGGCCTGGGTAGGGTGCCAGGTGCGGTACCCATGCCACATCCACATCTCGACCCCTGCCACAATCCTACCCGACGGAATCACACAGCCATACTGCACTCCCATCCCTCTCACGTATAGACACGGCCATAGGCAAGAGCGCAGGGCTGGGCGTTGGCCTTTGCATGCGTGGGAGGGGCTGGAGCGTGGTCTGGGTAGGGTGCCAGGTGCGGTACCCATGCCACATCCACGTCTCGACCCCTGCCACAATCCTACCCGACGGAATCACACAGCCATACTGCACTCCCATCCCTCTCACGTATAGACACGGCCATAGGCAAGAGCGCAGGGCTGGGCGTTGGCCTTTGCATGCGTGGGAGGGGCTGGAGCGTGGTCTGGGTAGGGTGCCAGGTGCGGTAGCCATGCCACATCCACGTCTCGACCCCTGCCACAATCCTACCCGACGGAATCACACAGCCATACTGCACTCCCATCCCTCTCACGTATAGACACGGCCATAGGCAAGAGCGCAGGGCTGGGCGTTGGCCTTTGCATGCGTGGGAGGGGCTGGAGCGTGGCCTGGGTAGGGTGCCAGGTGCGGTACCCATGCCACATCCACATCTCGACCCCTGCCACAATCCTACCCGACGGAATCACACAGCCATACTGCACTCCCATCCCTCTCACGTATAGACACGGCCATAGGCAAGAGCGCAGGGCTGGGCGTTGGCCTTTGCATGCGTGGGAGGGGCTGGAGCGTGGTCTGGGTAGGGTGCCAGGTGCGGTAGCCATGCCACATCCACGTCTCGACCCCTGCCACAATCCTACCCGACGGAATCACACAGCCATACTGCACTCCCATCCCTCTCACGTATAGACACGGCCATAGGCAAGAGCGCAGGGCTGGGCGTTGGCCTTTGCATGCGTGGGAGGGGCTGGAGCGTGGTCTGGGTAGGGTGCCAGGTGCGGTAGCCATGCCACATCCACATCTCGACCCCTGCCACAATCCTACCCGACGGAATCACACAGCCATACTGCACTCCCATCCCTCTCACGTATAGACACGGTCATAGGCAAGAGCGCAGGGCTGGGCGTTGGCCTTTGCATGCGTGGGAGGGGCTGGAGCGTGGCCTGGGTAGGGTGCCAGGTGCGGTACCCATGCCACATCCACATCTCGACCCCTGCCACAATCCTACCCGACGGAATCACACAGCCATACTGCACTCCCATCCCTCTCACGTATAGACACGGCCATAGGCAAGAGCGCAGGGCTGGGCGTTGGCCTTTGCATGCGTGGGAGGGGCTGGAGCGTGGTCTGGGTAGGGTGCCAGGTGCGGTACCCATGCCACATCCACGTCTCGACCCCTGCCACAATCCTACCCGACGGAATCACACAGCCATACTGCACTCCCATCCCTCTCACGTATAGACACGGCCATAGGCAAGAGCGCAGGGCTGGGCGTTGGCCTTTGCATGCGTGGGAGGGGCTGGAGCGTGGTCTGGGTAGGGTGCCAGGTGCGGTAGCCATGCCACATCCACATCTCGACCCCTGCCACAATCCTACCCGACGGAATCACACAGCCATACTGCACTCCCATCCCTCTCACGTATAGACACGGCCATAGGCAAGAGCGCAGGGCTGGGTGTTGGCCTTTGCATGCGTGGGAGGGGCTGGAGCGTGGTCTGGGTAGGGTGCCAGGTGCGGTACCCATGCCACATCCACGTCTCGACCCCTGCCACAATCCTACCCGACGGAATCACACAGCCATACTGCACTCCCATCCCTCTCACGTATAGACACGGCCATAGGCAAGAGCGCAGGGCTGGGCGTTGGCCTTTGCATGCGTGGGAGGGGCTGGAGCATGGTCTGGGTAGGGTGCCAGGTGCGGTAGCCATGCCACATCCACGTCTCGACCCCTGCCACAATCCTACCCGACGGAATCACACAGCCATACTGCACTCCCATCCCTCTCACGTATAGACACGGCCATAGGCAAGAGCGCAGGGCTGGGCGTTGGCCTTTGCATGCGTGGGTGGGGCTAGAGCGTGGTCTGGGTAGGGTGCCTGCCAGGTGCGGTAGCCATGCCACATCCACCCCCATGTCGCTGATGTTACTAAATGCTGACGAACTTTAGGGTCTGTTCGCGCCTGTCTGCACATGTGACAGGGGGGGCGGGGGCAGGGGAGCGCGCCCCCAGCATGGGTCTTGCATGGGGGCGCATGGCGCTAACAACGGCCACTGCTTAAGTCGCGGTGCTTACATAGCATTTATACAGACATATGAAGCGTTCAAACTCAGCACACATATATACAAACTAATTCTCCTCGACAAAATCATAGCCTGCCCTACAGCATGCTTTTAAACATCCAACTCGTAGCGCCTCATTTCAGTCTATGTTCACTTTCTATCAATCTTGTACGTGACTTGTTACTAAAAATGCCACACTGCGAGTCAGATATCCCGCGGAAAAGTCTACGAGCGGGGCGTGCATCGCGGTCAGCGCGGTCAACCCGACGGCTTTGGTCGCGACAGGCTGTGGCCTCACTGTGGCCTGCAGTGGGCTTTCTCTTATGCATTGACAACCTATATGCTTCACATAAGCGGTGCGTGCTAATGAGTTATTGTGTTGTCAAGGCTCAGTCAATCGCGGACTGTTCTTTCGCGTCGTTCCCTGCTCCCCAGCCTGGGTGCTGATATTCCTCACAATTTAAATCACAGCTGAAGCATTTGTCCTCCCATATCTCGCCGCGTCCGGTTGTTAACCGGTCGCCCGTCACAATGATGGTATTGCGGACCCGCTCAGTCACGGGCACACACAGCCCTTATGAATGCCTAGTCGACTTCCGAGTGCTTTGTTTTTCCCGACTTGCTCGCAGTGGCTCGCAGGATGTCTGGCCATCCTGGACTGGCGCTTAGCACAATTCGGTGAGTGAGTGTTATTATAGGGGGAAGTAGGATTGATAACACAAGGTGTCTTTAGACGCCATGCATGTGGGCGGCCGGGCGAGAGCGGGGGGTGGGGGTGGGATGGCTGGGGGGCGAGGAGAGGGTGTGGGGGGGGGGGGGGGACGAGCGGGTGCGGGCCGGGATGGCTGGGAAGCGGGCCGGGATGGCCGGGATGAGCTGCTGGCCGCTGCGTCCGAACGGTCTGGTCCGAACACTTGAGGGCTGGTCCGAACGTTCATGGTCCGACGAGGTTTCGGACCAGAATCGGACCAGAATCGGACCAGAATCGGACGGGGTAATTCGGACCGGCTTCGGACCAAAGCATGTTTCACCCCGGTCCGAACAGACCGGCCTTCGGACCAGGTTCGGACCAGATTCGGACCGCGTTCGGACTGCGGCCTTCGGACCGCGTTCGGACCACGTTCGGACAGGGTGCTTTCCCCGAGTGAGGGCCGTGAGGGCAGGGGGTAGCTGGCGTGTGCGCGGGTGCGGTCGAGGGCTTTGCATGAGAGGGGCTGGGTCCTGGGGCTGCGTTTTGCACAGCTGGGCATGCTTGCGCATGTCCTTGTTTAGAGCGCTGAATACTGAGCGTGCCGTCTCGTACCCACGTGTCCCAACCGCCAGGCTCTCATCTCCATTCGTGAGGCGCAGGGCTGAGTTCATTGCGGCGTTGTCACCGGTGAGTAGGTCTTCGGGGGTGGTGCGTGTGTTTTCTGCAATCCTAATCCGTTGCGCTGCGTGCTTAGTGGTCCGACGGGGGCGCGCAGTGGGGTTGGGTAGGAGGCGGTTGACTGCCGCCTTTCGGGGCCGTTCACGGGCCCGGGGGGTTTTGGAGGGATTGGGTGCGGCCTGGTGGGTTTTGGTAGGGTTGCCAGGGGATGGCGCCTGGGTGGCACCAGGCGCAGTTGCGTTCATTGGGGGGTTGTGGTAGATTGGGCTTCCCATAGTGGCTTGGGTTGGAGGTGCGTGGTCGGTGGCCTGGGGTGCGGGGCCGTGTGGGGCGGCGTGCTGAAGGAGCCCGGTGACTGGCTGGGTCATGCCTGGTGGTAGCGGGTCTGGTCTGTTGGTTAGGTCCTGGAGCGCGCCCAGGGTTGGGATCGCCCGCTGGGGGGGAGGGAGAGGGTTCGGGTCCGCGTGTTTCTCTGCGCTGCCTGCTTCCCTGTTGGCCGAACTGATTGCAAGGCTGAGCTGGTTTAGAGCAACTTTGTGTTTGTGTCGTACCCTGTTAGCCCCCAGGCATTTTTCGAGGGCCTTCGAAGTGATCAGGTGGCGGCCGGTGTTCCGGTCGACTAGGTGGCTGAGCTCAAGTTGCAGCTCGGCGAGCGGGAGCACGTGCTCAACAGGCAGAGGGGCGGTGTCGGAGACCGCGGCTACGGCGTCGAGGGCCTCAACGATGGACCAGGTGGGGCTGGATAGGGGGGCGCCCTTGCAGAACAGTTGGATGCCGTGTTCTCTTGCAAGGGTCATTTGTTTCAGTGTAGTGAAGGCCCGACCCCTGTCTGCGGGCAGGTGGTGGGCGGTGCTGTTGCCGGCGATGCTGTGTTGGCGGGGGAGGAGGGCGCGCGTGACTGCACCTAGGCGGCCCGTGTCGTTGAGGGCCAAGACTAAGGCTCGGTGGGCCACTCGAGCGTATAGGGGAAGGAGGGATCCTAGCCCCAGTCCGTACTCCTCAATAGGCAGGAGGGTGGTACGGGTCGGGAAGCTGCGCGGCAGCCCGTACGCCTTCTTGGCAAAGCCAGCTAGGGCGGTATCCAGGGCGACGATGTCCTGTTTTGTGTACGGCATGGCGGCAAACGCGTACACTACTGACGTTTGGACGCACTGCTGTAACATGCGCAGGCGCTGTGCGGGCGTGGCCAAGGATGTCGTGATTGCCAAGCCCTTTTCTCGTACGATTTCAGTCGTGCGTGCGAGCTGTGCCTTCCAGTCAAGGGCAAAGGTAAGCTGCACGCCTAGGTATTTGTACGGCTTTGTGGGTGGGAAGTACGGGACGGGAGTGGTGCCAATGCGCAGCGTGTTGTTCATGTCTCGGTGCATGGCGGCCAGGGTGGCCTTTCCTGTCGGTCCGTCCAGGGTGGGGGACGCCCGGGATTTGTTGTGCCAGATTGCTGTGGTGGCACACTTGGTGTGGTTCACACGCAGGCTTGCCCAGTCCGCGTATTTTGATATCTTGTCGCATTGGGTTTGCAGGTCGGCCAGCGAGTTGGTGAGAGCAGCTAGGTCGTCAGCGTACGCAGCGGCGCTGCAATGGTATTGCGAATTTTCTTCACTACTGAGGCAGCCGTATTGGTAGCCGCGCCCGCCCACGTGGAGCCAGCGTATGAGTGGCTCCATGAACAGGATGAAAAGCACTGGTGAGAGCGTGTCGCCCTGCACCGTGCCGCGCTCAACGGGGATGGCCGATGTGCAGCCATGTTCCGTGCGGATGCGTGTGGTTGCGTGTTGGTACAGGTTGCGGACCGCGCGGATTAAATCATTGGGTAGCCCAAGGTCAAACATGATTTGCAGCAGTCGGTCCTGGTCAATAGTGTTGAAAGCGGAGCTGTAGTCCACGTACACTGCGTACACGTCTTTCCCGTACAGGGCGGCATCCTCAAGCACATGCACCAGGTTCAGGACCTGGCGCTCAGTGTTGCAGTACGCCCGAAACCCCTCCTGGGCCTCACTGAACAGCTGCAGCGGCCCCGCGAGTTCACCGATGCCCAAGGTGAGCATTGACGTGTAAAGCTTGTAGCACGTGTTGGCTAGTGCGATTGGGCGCTTATTTTTAACGTCCAGGGTGTCGCCAGGTTTGGGGAGCAGGACGGTGTCTGAGGTAGCCCACGTAGTGGGGATTTCTGACTTGACATACATGACTTTCAATACGTTATGCAGGGCCTGCTTCATGCCGGCGGGCAAGATGCGGAGTAGCTCGTTCGGGATGCCATCCGGGCCTGTCGTTTTGTTGCGGGACAGGTGAGAGATGCAGTGGTCGAAGTTGGCGGGGTCCAGCATGCTGGGCAGCATGGAGTGTGCATCGGGATGCCGGTTACGCTCAAGGTTGAATGCGTCTGTGGCATTGGGTTGCTCGAAGGGGTACCCCCGTTTCAACCCAGGTTCGAGTCGGTAGTGGCCGGTGCGTGGGCCGTTAGGGGGTTTGGACAGTTTGCTGAAGTGACTTTCGAGGACGGCTAGGATGCTCGCGGATTCTGTGGCCACCTCCCCGGTTTCGGGGTTGCGCACTGCCGGGAGTCCGCGTTCCCCGCTGCCTGTTTGAAAAATGCGTTTATGCCCCTGCGCAGGTCTGGTCGCGAGGGTGCGCTGCAGTGCGGTGGCTGCGGCTTCCCGCTGTGCCTTGGACCTGTCCGCCACCAGTTGGCGGTGGCGGGTTTGGCAGTCCTTGATCTTGCCTCTGAGGCTAGCCGTTTCATGTGCAGTCTCCTCATCGGGCGCTGGTCCATTCTTTGTCAGGTTGGTGAGAGCTTGTTTTAATTTCACCTCCTCCTCCCATAGGGGTTTCAGGTGGCGTGTCGTGGAGCGTGTGAGGTGGTGCTTGCCGATGTGCGGGGGTTTGAGAGTGCATTCCTCCAGGAGGCATGTCAGGCCGGCATCTAGTGCTGCCGCTAGCTGTTCCGCGAGCTTATTCACGTCGAGGCCCTGCAGAATACGGCTGTGTGCCAGGTCCCAGTGCATTGTGTTGGCCGGGTAGGCCTCCGGGTCTTTTGTGTGTTTCTTCAGAGCCTTCTCAATGACTTGTACCGCTGCTTTTGTCGCAGAGAGCAAGTCTGCCGTGGCCTCCACCATTGTGTCTTCAAGCCGGGCGGCGGCGGCTGCCAGCTGCTTCGTCGTGACGGGCAGCTGGACTCACGACCAGCACGGGTTGTCCGCTGGCTCGGCCGGCGGCGGTGTGGTTTGCTGTGCTTCCCAGAGCTGTAGCGAGTCTGCTGGCAATTTGGCGTGGACGGGCCTGTGGTCAAAGTTGCCTGCAGCAATGCTTGAGTAGGTTGATGTGTTTGGGCATGCACTCCGTGTTGTTGGGCATAGGAGAATGTCGTCAATGCGGCTCCGGTGTGTGATTGTGCCGTTTTGAGTTTGTTCGTACGACCAGTCAGCCGCGGTGACCACGCCGGCACTGCGGGTTGGTGTAAGCCCAGTCTGGGAAAGAAAGCGCTGGTGTAGCCTGTCAGCAGCGTCAAGGGGCCCTGTGCGGTCTGCGGCTTGGGCCACGGCGTTGAAGTCCCCGGCGACTATCAGGTGTTGTTCGCAGGCAGTTGTGTGTGCCAGTGTTGCTTGGCAGTACGCGTAGATTGCCTTGCGGGTGGCCATGTCCTCGGGGGCATAGACGCCCAGGATGGTGAGAGGAGTGCTGCCCCGCGTGCGGATCTGGACGTGCGATACGTAGCCGTGTAGGGGCACAGGAGGTGTGTGATGTGTGACGCTGTTCATGTTGCTGAACCGTGTGGAGACGGCCACTGCGACCCCGGCGCTGCCCCGTGCGGCAGTGTTGCGGGGCACGGTGCTGCAGTATAGCCGGTAGCCTTCATTGACGAACGCCTTTTTGACTGGGTCATGTCGTCCGCCCAGTTTTGTTTCCGTTAGGACCACAATGTCCGCGGCCCAGGACGCGATGTTGCACAGGGTAAAGCTAAGGTTCCCCGGCTCCCCAGTTGAGAGGGTGTGCGAGAGCAGTCCCCGGACATTGTGCGTGGTTATGTGGAGTGTGCGTGCTTTAGTCTGGTTAGCAGCGGGTGGAGTTACCGGGGTTTCATGGTGTGCTGCTGGTGCCGGCTGTTGCCGTTTGAATAAGTCCTTCAGTGTGCTCATCCGTCCTGTCCAGCACTTTGCGGGCCCTGGAACTGCGGTCTTGCGGCCTGATGGGGGCGGGGGTGGCGCGTCTGCTGCTGCCACGGGTGCATTCTGTTGCTTTGCCGGCGGTGGGGCGCGACTAATGGGCGGAGGGGCTCTGTGGGGAAAGAGTTCTGGGACATCCGGGCCTCCTTTCCAGAGGGCACCCCGGCGCAGCAGTGTGTCCAGGTCAGAGGCGCATAGCCCTGACTCCCAGTGCGGGTGGTGGACGGCTACATAGTGATTGCAGTAAGTCGCTGCGTAGGAGGTGGGGAAGCCAGCAAGGGCCCAGGAGTGAGGAACGTGGGCTAGGTGTACGTGGTGTTGGGCAGGGCCGGCAGTGCCGTTTCGGGGGAACGTGTGCCAGCCGGTATATCCAGGTCCTATGAGGTGGAGTTGGACTCCAGGTAGCAGGCTCTGGAAGGCAATGAGGTCTGGTACCGTGAGCATGGCAGAGTCTTCAAGCTCCGCGCAGTGGGTGGCGATGGTTTGATCTGCCGCAGATGTTTCGTCGTACAGGCCTAGGATATGCATCCTGAGTGCATCGCTGCCAGGTGTGCGAACGTCTGTTAGGTGGCGGAGGCGGTCGGCTATGTTCTGCCTGATTGTGTGCATCAGGGGGCCCCAGTCCGTGGGGTTGCCGGGGATTAGTGGGACCGTGCTGTTCGGCAGGGAGGCAAGGGTAGCGTAGATTGCACAGTTGTTGCCCCAGGAACAGGAGTCCAGCATGCGGAGGTTTTCTCCTGCGAGGGTGTCTACCAGAGTGTCTAGCGCGGGGTTTGGTGGTGCCGGGTTTGTTGCTGAGTCAGGCCGGGAGCCTAGCCGGTCTGGGGCCCAGCCGGGTGGCAGGCCCACGTCGTTTAAGCAATTGGGGGTGAGTGGGAGGGTGTCAGGCTGACGCTGTGTGAGGACAAAGAGAGAACCGGTGGTTTCAAGGGGAGTTGTGTTGTGAAGGCGGCGCGGTTGTGTGTCGGCAGAGTCAAGGAGTAGCCAGTCGCGGCCGTGTTTCCGAATGGCTACTACGTGTCCGTAGATACCGTTCGAGTAGCCCGGTGAGTGTATGAGAAACCCTGGGGCCTCTGCCTGGATTGTTATGCGTTTTGCAATCTTTCCGGGTGTGTCGCCTGGTTCGGTGGCGCCCGGCGTGTACAGGGCCATCGGGCCGTTGGGCTGGTGGCAGTTGAACCTCAGGTAGTGGTTAATTACATGCACTGAGAATTGTCCCAATAACGGTGTGAAGCCTTGCTGCCAGGCGCTGGCTTGAGTTACTTGCCCCGTGTTATGGGCATGGTATAAGTTTTGCTCGGCGTATGCCAGCACCCGGTGCGGGGAGATGGCAGGCCTGGCCATGAGGTTATTGATGGCGTGAACCCAGCAGAAGGACTGCTCCTGGGTTTCAAAGTATGTTTCGCACAAGGGAGGGAGAGGTTGAGCCGGCAGTTTATTGCCTGGGGCTCCTGCTCTGTACGCGTGTCCTAGCATGTTGTTAGTTGCCCGAGTGCTGCACGAACCAGTTTGCTGAGGTGGTAGAGGGGAGCAGCGAGCATGCGTTGGTGGGTAGCGGAGCGTGTTGGGTGGTGGGTTTTGGTGGGGGGCTTGGACTGCCGCCCCGGCCCTGGTACTCCAGCCACCGCTGAGTAGGGGGCTTGCCGGTTGCACCAGTATTGCAAGCCATAGCGTTTGTGCAATTGATAGTGCTCCCGTTGTCAGTGCTGGCGTCCAGGTAGCAATGAGCGCGTGTTGTTCACCCTGTGGGCACATAGCAGGCGTGAGGTGGTATGCCATGTGCAGTGTGGTGGCGATGGCCAGCGCTCCCAATATGGGGCGTTTGCAGCGCCATATTGAGAGCGTGAATTTGATTAGCCAGTGTGCACACCGTTGTATTAGGTGGCCTGTGAGGGTTATGAGAGCAAGGAGTAGGAGGCTGGCGTCGATGGTCAGAACAAGCATGGCAAGGCCGAGCGGCACGGCCGCAGTGCAGTATGCTATTGCTGTGATACAAAGAGGGGCCAGGCTGAGGCTGATGCCTAGTGGTGCGCATATGAGTGTGGTCAGTGCTGCACCGTGGTGGCAGAGGACGAGTGTGTCTGGGTCGTGGGAGGCTTCCACGTTTAATTTCGCCAAGTGTCTGGTGAGGAGGGCCAAAAGGGCTATGGAGGTCGTAGTAGCCCCCACAATGTAGGTGGCTTCCAGGCTATAGTAGGTGACGGTTCTTATAATAGCTGCCCCGTGCATGGTGGCGTTGTAACACTGTTTGAGCGCGTGTAGGGCTTGCTGACCAACACCTTTCCCGACCCAATAGATGGTGACTGAGAGCTTTAGCTGTCCGCATAACAAGGGAAAGTCTGTAGCCTCAAATTTACACGCAATGCTCGGGTATGGGCCCAGTCTTGCCGTCATGGCTTTCATGGCCACATAGTGCAGATGGTGCGTGCTTAGCGTGCTCACCAGCACTGCATCACGTGCGTTCGCCATCGCATTCACTAACCATTTCGGCGCGTGGTCCTTAATTAGCCCTATCGCGGCCTGGTTGTGTGTTGTGGGGCACACTTCCATACGAGCCCACAGGGTCAGTGCTTCCAGTCCCTCAAATGCAGTGCGTGCTGCAGTCAGCGTTGGTGGTACCGTCATCTCCGCTACGTGCAACAGCAAACGAAGCATCATACGCACAAACTGCTCAGCCACTACTGTTCTAAGCGCGCCTGTCTGGGCGACATGTGGACCAACAAGTGCTAGAGTCAGAGCTTCGTCAAGCGCCTGGCTGCTATGCATAACTAGTATTAGGAGAGTCGCTGCCCGCTGGTGCCATCTTGTGTCGCGTCCATTGCTAGTCCGTTCTGGCACCAGAGGTCCTAGCGCTCTTGTTCCGTGGCGGTGCTCCTGCCCTGTATTAGCAGAGGTAACCGTAGTGTTGTGTAAGGGTTGCCGGGTGGTGATTGTGTGCAGTTGTTGAGTATCCTCTGAGCGCACCTGTTTAGCCACCCCGGCGGCGCTGGGGCGCACTGCCCTGCTGGGCGCCCATCGCCTCGTCACGGTGGCGCCGGCCCAGTGGGTTGTCCTGCATGGTGTGTGTGAGAGAGAGTTTATAATCAAGGTGTGGCTGCGTGACTGATTGCCGGCATCAGTGTTGCAGTTGCATATCTTGGCCCTGGTGTGTATGTGCCCCCCTGCTTGCTGGCTCACCTCCATCTCCGCGTCGTTGTTGCGCGCCCCGGCCTCCGGCTGGGCCACCCCAGCGTTGTTAGCGTTCGCCGCGGCCGCTGCGGCCGCCGCTGGTGCAGCCTCAGGTGCCGCAGCAGCGGCGGCCTCCGCGGCGGCGGCCACCTCCGCCTCCACAGCGGCGGCGGCCGCCTCTGCCTCCGCAGCGGCGGCGGCCTCCGCAGCGGCGGCGGCAGCCGCCCCTCCCACGGCCGCCCCAGCCGCTGCGTCCATAGGGGGGGCTGCTGCCGCGGCCGCGAGTGCGGCCATGGCGGCCTCCAGCGCCGCCTCCTCCTCGTCCAGGTCGCCAAGCAGGGCGGCCGTGGCGAAGGGAGCTGCCTCCGCCTGGGCTGCTGCCGCGTTGGCGTTAGCCATTGCCTGTTGCGGGTTGTAGGGCTCCGGCCGCTCAGACCTCAGGAGGCTGAGGGCGCCGGTGCGCAGCGTGGCCATGTTGTTGTCGTCGTCGCCGTATGGGGCCAGCTGCACTGCGGCCGCGATTGGGTGGGTCTCCAGTATGGTCGCACCGAACAGGGAAGGGAGCTGGGGCTCCTTGTTGAAGGTGAAGAGGTGTTTGGTGGCGAAGTGGTTGGGGGGCAGCAGCAGGGAGCGACCGCCAAGATCGATCGGGGACGTGTTGCGGCTGGGGATGGTGGCGAAGGTGGCCGCTCCCAGGCTCTGCTTGTCCGTGAAGGCCAGTCCGATGCCAATGTACTTGCGCCCGTCGTACTTGCCATCGGCGGACAGCGGCATTTGGCACAGCCAGTCGACGCCAGTGCCATCGCTGCGGACAGCGAAGGCCGCGTACTCTGGGATATGCGTGTTCGGTGTGATGTCGATGGTGTTGAAGTTGGCGTCGTAGATGCGTGGGACAAAGGTCTCCGCCGGCGGCCCCGGCACCGCCAGCTCGCGAGCAGCCTTGTGGGCGAGAATGCTGGCCTTGATGGGGCCTTGCAGGGCGGCCGTCTGCAGAATGGTGATGTACTCCCGCACCTGCTCGCGGGTGAGGGAGTCCAGAGCCCTGCGGGCCATGATGCCGTTCTTGGGGGCCGTGAGTGCCAGGCCGTACATGCTGGGCAGCGGTCCCTCCTGGCTGTTGATGATGTCCTGCTGCGTGATGGGGCGCACCCGGATGACGACGCTGCCGGTGCTGAACAGGATCACCTTGTGCCGCAGAAGGCGGTCCGCGCTGCTGTGGTCTGCGTAGTCAAAGATGACGAGCTTGTTGCGGGCCGTCGGGTCCAGCGTGCCATGCTCGGGCTGCGAGTCCTTGGAGCTGCCGCTGCTGATGGTGGCGTCCAGCAGCCTGGCGAAGTTGCTGCTCATCAGGTCCTGGCCTCCAGCCACCAGGTCGGGGACTGCAGCAGTAGGGGTTACATGGGAGTGCGTGGGGTGAGTGGCAGCCTTGTGTGTTTGGCCGGGAGGGCTGTCGGCTATATGGTAGGGCAAGCATCGGTGGTACGCGGCGGCAGAGTGGCAAAGCATGCTCTGAGAGTGATCGAGTTGGGGTTGCTGTTGCTTACTTGTTTTGTTGCCGCTGAACAGGTTGAGGATGGCGGCCTCCATCACCTTGCCTGGCAGCGTGTGGGCGGGTGCTGTCAGGATGGCCATGTCGCCCACAATGGCGTCGACGACCGCCATCACGCGCTTGCGGTTGGTAGTCGGCTGTGCATCTTCCACCACACCGGTCACTTTAGGGTTGCTCAGAATCGGCCTGCATTTAGGCGGGGGAGAGCATGTGGGGTAGGCAGGGGCGGTCAGTGGTTGCATAGTCCAATCGTGCAGGTGTGGGGAGTGCGGTGGCCCTCTGCTGTCACTGGTTCGTTGTGCGCATCTCGGGCCTATGTCTCCCCTCAGGATGCCCTTTCTTCTATTCGTTTCCATTCGATGCGTTCCCATACGATGCATCCCCGTTCCCATTCCCATTCCCAGTTGTTCTCTGCCCGCGTACATGAGTCCCTTGTCGGTGTTGGCGTAGGTGGGCATGCGCGCCTCTGGGTCCGTCTCCAGGTATTCGCGGATGCCCTCATAGACTCGGGCATTGTGGCCGCATTCGACGATGGCCTTGGCTGTAATGATGGTCCGGCCCAGCACCGAGTGCGCTGTGTCGGCTGCGCCAGTGCCAGCGTGAACCTTGGGTGCTGTCTCAAGGCGTAGCACGCCGCTGGCCTTGCCCACAAGGGCAGCCAGGGCGTCCGTGCCGGCTGCCCTGCTCCTGTAGACGGCGATGGTGTCGGTGCTGTCGCTGATGTTGCGGGCAATGGCGGCTGCTGCGGTGTTGGTGTCGTCGGCTGCCTGCCCCGCCTTGCCCGACTTCAGGGGGGTTTACCCCATCCACCCAGCAGCCCACACCCAAAACCCAAACCCGTCGCCTACACCATTAACGCCACAACTCGCACAGGCTGTCCCAGACACCCCACCCCCACATAACACACAGACAGATGCCCTCCCACCAACCAACACCCTCGACACACCGCCACCCACACTGGCCCCCCGCCCTGCTGGCGGCAAAAAGCCTCGGCCGAACGCCATCAAGAGACTTAAGCAGAAAGTTGACGCAGAACCGAGACACGACCCACTCCTTCCCAGAGGGATGCGGGGGCACACACAAAAGAAGGGCTTTGTGCTGCAAAACGACCCCGACAAGGCTGACCGCGGCCCACCCAATTTCGTCATGTTAGCCCGTCAATTTTTCATGTGTGTACAGCAGGACATGCAAGGCGCTAACCGTATGCCCCGACTCGGTATCCCCCGCTACCATCAACAATTCCCGCACAACAGGACCCGCCAGCCCTATAACCGTAAAATACCAGCCCACCTCACTAACCCCTACTTCCTCACCGACCAAGAGGGCCCAACGCCCAACCCAGTCACGGCATACATAGCCGCCCACCCGCCGACACAACCCCCAGTCACCTCCTACGACCAGCCACCCCGCTGGACAGCCACAGGCGACTTTATGATTGCCCCCAGTCCACCACACTGGCCAACTATCACAGGGGCCGACGGCAACAACCCCAACGATCCACGTGAACTAGACGCAGACACACAAGGCCAAGCCCGCGCCCTCCACATGATCGCCTGTGCACAGCTCCGACAGCACAAGGAGGAACACGCCAACGATCCCAAGCCTCTGAGAAGGTGGCGGTGCATTCGAAACCAACTCCTAACTGGCCAACTGTCGTGGCCCAAACAAGCGCACCACATCCCCCAAGCGGCTAACCAACTTATCTTCTCGCTATACAACGAAGTTGAGGAAATGTCACACATCGTAGCGGGCCCGGTCACTAAGGCTGTCACGGCCCCCAAGCGAGGTGAGAGCCTCCACACCGAAAAGTATTATGAAGTGGCCTGTGTCGAGAATTTGGTTCGGCAGAGCTTGAATTGCTAGCGGGTGCGTTACATACGATGCAGCAGAGCTGCCTGGCACCTTAGATAGTATGGGTATAATTGCGCGTATGTAGTTAACTAGGGTAGCACTCTGGCAGGGCTTAAATACCCGCGGTGGTCCCAACCGCCTGCTCAGCTCCCCATGGCGAGTTCATACTCTCGCCCGGAAGACACACAGCCACAGCGAGCTCCCAACGTTCGGGCCGCAGCTCACACACACCCAGGGAGAAGCTGCTCCCGATAACCCAAATTACCAACACTCCCCCTCGGACCGAACTTGGCCCGTTAGCAAACCGCTCACACGCAGCCAACTAACAAAGCAGGGGAAACAGGCATGGCCAATCATTGGCCGCACAGGAGGAGTTATCTCCCCCTCAGGTTGAGCACCGTTGGTGTCTCTGCAAGTCACTGCGCTAGGCCTCCGCCTTGCTGCACATTGGCAGAACCCTGCACGGTCCCATATTGAACTAAGTTCCCAACTAACATGTTGCCGCAGCAACTTCTGTCCTTGACAGAACCTTCTAAGTGCTGACGCCCATCACCGCGCGGCAGTAGTTGAACTTGGCCTCCGGCAGCGCCTTGGTCAGCGCGTCCGCAACCACCTGCTCCGTGGGGCAGTACTCCACCGCCACCTCGCCGCGCGCCACGCGTTCACGCACCAGGTGGTGCTGAATGTCGATGTGCTTCGACAGCGGCGAAGAAGCAATGGGGTTGCGGGCCAGGCTGATGGCGCCCTGGCTGTCGCAGCGGATGGCGACGGCATTGCTGCGCAGGCCCAGGTCAGACGCCAGCTCGCACAGCCACAGCGCCTCCTTGGTCGCTGCAGCCGCCGCCTGATACTCCGACTCCACCGAGGACGCAGCGACAGTGCGCTGCTGCTGGTTGCACCAGCCGACCGCCGTCTTGCCCAGGTCAGAGACGAAGGCAGTCTCAAAGCAGCGACCGATGGCGGACTTAGCCGCCGCCAGCTGCTCAGAGCAGCCGGCGGCGATCAGCAGGTCGTCCACGTGTACCAGCACGTAGGTAGATTGGGCCCGCCTCGTCCTGCCGCACAAACAGTGCGGGGTCCGCCGTGGCCGGTGTGAAGCCCAGGCCGCCCAGCTCGTCGCTGAGCTTGCGGTACCAGCAGCGCGGCGCCTGCCTCAGCCCGTACACGGGCTTCAGCAGGCGGCATGCCAGCGGCGCGCTGTTGCTGCTGCCGCTGGCGCCACCACTGCTGCCGCCACCGCTATTGCCGCCGCCGCCAGTGCTGCACGAAGTCTCAAACTCCTGCGGCTGCTGCATCCAGAGCTCCTCGTCCAGCACGCCGTTGAGGAAAGCGGTCTTGACGTCCATCTGGTGCAACTGCAGACGGTCCACGGCGGCGATGGCCAGGATGGCCCGCAGTGAGGCGAGGCGACTGGTGGGAGCAAACACCTCACCATATTCAATGTCCTCGCTGTCAGACGATAGCTGACCCGACGCTGCTGCAGCCGTGGCGGCGCCAATCACAGCACCGCCGCCCGCCGCCGCGGGTGCGGCAGAGCACAGAGGGTGCCGGTGAATTGCGCCGGGACTACTGAGGTTGCTGCTGGTGGTGCCGCCGCCGCCCGAAGGCGCGGCAGCGCCGCTGCTGCCCGGAGGCGCTGCGGACTGATTGAAGCTGAGGCCGCTGTCACTGCCAGTGGCGGCGGTGCCGCTGCTGCTCGAGGGCGCGGCGGAACCGCCGCCGGCCGCAGGCGGCGCCATGACGGGCGCGGCAAGTGCGACAGGCAGTATAGACACGGACAGCGGATATTGACCTCCACGCAGGCGGCCGCCAAGGATGGAGCGGCCAGCCGACGGGATGGTCACAGTCTCCCCCTCAAACGCCACAAGAGCGCTGCTGGCAGCCAGCCGGCGCTCTGATAGCAGGGAGAGGTGGGCTGCTGGAACACACAGCACGCCCGTCACGTCCACGCGCTGTTGCCCAGAGAGCATCCGGAGAGTCCCCGATCCCCCGACCGGGCTGCTGCGGCCATCACCCAACAGCACATGACTCACTCTCGAGCACAGCACGAAGTCATGAAGCAGGCGCAGCTGCGGCGTGGTGTGAGCGAAGGTGCCGGAGTCAACCACCGTCACGTCAAAGGCGGCGGCGCTCACGGAGCTGCCGCCGACACTGCTTGACGCTGCACCACTGCTGCTGCTGCCTGCGTAAGGGGACAGCACGCTGCCTCTGCTCACATCGCAGACGACTAGCGCGTGGCCGCCAGAGCCCTCAGGCCCGGCGCTGCCACTGCTGCAGCTGGAGACGCCCGCTCCAGCGCTGCTGCTGTTGCCACCGTCGGCAAGGTCCCGGATGACCGCGCGGTGGTAGTTGGACAGCAGGCTGCTGCCAGCACCCGGGGGAGGCGCGGCGCTGCCGCTGTAGCTATTGCTGCTGAGGCCGGTGAGGGCCGCGCTGTAGCTGGTTGTGCTGATGCTACTGCTGACGCCGTGGTCCCAAATCACGGAGTCGCGGTGCACGCCGTCATCGGCCATGCTGTAGCCACTGTCAGTGCCGGAGCTAGCCAGCTCCGCACCGAAGGTGTGCACGATCAGACTGCTGCTGAGGTCACTGTCAGCCCAGTCGTCAACACAGCGCACCATCAGCACATGTGCGGAGTTGGGAGCGGCAGTGCCGGCGCCACCCCAGGCGCCAGAACCCCCGCCGCCCCGCTTACCGTGCTTCTTGCTACCGCTGTCGCCGTTGCTGTCGTTGGCACCGCCGCCGCCGCGCTGCTGCTGCTGCTGCTGCTGCTGCTGCTGCTGAGGGGGCGAGCGGATGTTGGAACGGTAGATGCTGCTGCTGACATCTGCCTGGCGGACTGGGCAGTTGGGCTTGATGTGCCCGGGCAGCTCGCAGTAGTGGCAAACAATGCTACCGCTGTTGTTGCTGCTGCCACTGCCGCCGCCGTAGCCACGGCTTCCGCTGCCGCGGTTCACGTTGCCGATGTGATTACCGCTCGCCTGATCATTGCGCCGCTCAACCTCGTTCTGCATGAGGTAGGCGCGCAGCTGCGCAAGTGTAAGAACCATAGGTCCAAAAGTGCATGCTCGTTACATACCTCCCCCCCTAAATGGTTGACCGTCCCGGCAACCAGGGAGACGAGATAGCGACGAACCGAACCGAGACAGAGTGCGGAAGCAATGTTCATTCCCATACCGACCGAGCGGGTGCGTTAAGTCCGCCGTCGAGAGGAATCGAACACACAACCTCAGACTTAAGAAAGAACCATACTCGATACCAAATGTAAGAACCATAGGTCCAAAAGTGCATGCTCGTTACAGCAAGAGTCTGGCCGGCCTGGGCATTGCAAATCTCAGCCGCCTGCATCTGGTACTGCGGCTTAGGCAGACCACTGATCATGCGCAGGCGGATCTCCGCCTCGGTCCACGCCCCGCCGACACCCTCAATATTCACACGCAGCTGGTCGGCACGCGTGAAGTACGCGGCCATGCCCTCACCCTCCTGCAGCGTGAAGTTCGAGCGCAGGGTGTCCAGGTACTGCAGCTTCTGGGGCGCCGCTGTACGGAACAGCCCGAACACATGTCGCAGCGCCATGTGGGCGGAGCGAGCGTAGACCAGCTGGGCGGCAATTCCGGGGCTGCATGCCATGCGGAACCAAGCGAGAGCTGCGGAATTCTCATCCTCCAGCTCACGTGGAGTGCGGCCAGCTGGATGCTCTGTCTCTAGGTAGACAGCCAGCGAAGGCTTGCGGGTAGCTAGAAAGTCGCGAACGTTAGGATAAAAGGTCATTAAGTTCGTCGCATCTTCCTCCAAAAGTGGAAAGGAAGGCTTTGACCCAGAGGAGTCACCCATTCTACTAAGCTAGCGATAAGGCTTGCCGACCGCGCGCGAATTAACGCAACGCGGGGCTCATAACCTGTCGAGAATTTGGTTCGGCAGAGCTTGAATTGCTAGCGGGTGCGTTACATACGATGCAGCAGAGCTGCCTGGCACCTTAGATAGTATGGGTATAATTGCGCGTATGTAGTTAACTAGGGTAGCACTCTGGCAGGGCTTAAATACCCGCGGCGGTCCCAACCGCCTGCTCAGCTCCCCATGGCGAGTTCATACTCTCGCCCGGAAGACACACAGCCACAGCGAGCTCCCAACGTTCGGGCCGCAGCTCACACACACCCAGGGAGAAGCTGCTCCCGATAACCCAAATTACCAACAGCCTGGATGGACTCCGTCATCGTTAAAGGGGCCAAAGAGGCGTACAAACGCATGAAATACACAGGCGAGGCAAGTCAGGCAACCCCGCACCATGGCTACGGCACAGCCTGCAGCCGGTACTTCACACGCATGAAATGGGCCCACACTAATGAACCCATCGACAAATGCCCAACTATAGAAGGCTGGGACTGGGCCATCGCCGCCCACCTACAGAAACTCTCCAAACCTCAAACACCGAAACCCCCTCCCCTTGCCCGGGACAACCGCCTAACCCCAGCCCAACAGCAAGGACGCTGGACAGAACCCGACCTGACCGCAGCGCACACCCGACGCACGGTCCGCCAGAACACACGCATTGACACTAACCCGTGCAACCCATACCTTGACATCCGCCCCACCGGCCAATACCATATTCAGGTCCCCGACACCTACACAGACACTAACACCCTCGCGCACGTTTACGGCCCAACTGGGCGACACATTGCTTCCATCACCCTAGGCACCCTCCTGACCCTTAAAGCCCGATACGACCACGCCCTCGCCACCTACCCCGAAGCCACCCAACCCCACAGGGCCAAGGGTGGCTTCCCAGAAGACCTGGCAAAACTCCTCATCCGCACCAGGGTAGACAACAACGGCAAAAGCTGTAAGGAGGCACCCCCTCGGGAACGCTCACTCCCAGAACCTTTGGTAAGAGCGCTGTATAACTGCCTCACCTCCACGCACCCCGACAACGGCCAGCCACCCCAAATCACTGAGCGCTTTGCTTCCCCACTTAACTGCACTGGGAAAGCCACGAGCTACTACAGCCTCCACGCCGCCGACATCCTCTTCGGGGCTTCACACGACGCTTATACAGCCCCCTTTGACGGTCTCTCCTTCGCCCACCCAGACCCTGAACCCGCCTCCTGCGCCAAAGCTCTCGCTTGGGCCACCGCGTCTATCACACACCTGGAAGACCAAGCCACACCCGCAATTACGCTCATGATAATCCCGCAACACAATGGGCCCGCTATGTGAGGCCTTGTCAGTGCCCACGTCACCCCCCTGGCGCACATCCCCGCCGGGACACCCGCTGCGGCCTTGCTCGAAGGGCTCGGGACCACGGCCACCACGGACATTTTTTTTTTGAAACTTCTTCCTTACAGAGTTGGACGGAGGCAGACGCACTGCCCCCCTGCTGCTGGGCATGTAGCCCCAACACAGCCTGGACCCGAAGACCAGAACCCTGACAGGGCCAAAAGGAAAAAGAAAGAAAAAAGAAAGAGAAAAAAACCCAGCGGCAAACGGGGCCTGCTACTTCTCCTCATCGCTAACACCACCGGCGTACAGGCGTTAAACTCTAACGGCAACCTTGCGCGGCTTCAGAAAGCCCTGACCGACCTTGGGGCCACACCCCCGACACCCCTCACAACACCGACACAGCGCACACCTGCCGCCTGGCCGGCCCGGGTCACTCTCCCCCGCGACCGAACCCCCAACGTAACCAGACCATACTCTCACCGCGCCAAAACCCGCGCTCAACAACTAACCAGCTGCAACGCGCCCCCACGGCGTAGCCTCCGCACCTGCCCTGCGCCTCCGCCCACCCTCTCAGCCCTCTACGCCGCGCGCGCTGATTACCCCGTCACCTCCCGATACCTGCACAACTCAGACGAAATCATATGGACGGATGGATCGTGTATCAAAGCGGCTGCGGGAGAAGATGGCCGCGAAATGAACCAACTGGGGGCATGCGCATGGTCCCAACCAACAGGACACGTTTACAATGAACCGGGCGGCCTCAACAGCACTAACACCATCCAGAGGGCCGAACTCTCCGCTATACTAGTAGCCCTCGAGCATTTTAGGCCCCGCCTACAACTCTTCGGGTACACCAACCTGACGATAGCCAGTGACTCCCTTGTCTCCCTCTATCTCATCCGCCGGGCCCTGCATGCGCCGGAACGACTCCTGCTCTCCAAACACAAAGGGATCTTAGACCGCATCCTACACGAACTACAGCAATACGCCGAGGCAGGCGTCCCTGTCCAGCTACTGAAGGTGCCCCGACTCGGTATCCCCCGCTACCATCAACAATTCCCGCACAACAGGACCCGCCAGCCCTATAACCGTTCGATCGGGTGAACGGTTAGGCGGCAGAAGTCACGGTGGAGACGTTGGCGTGCAGGTGGCACGCCCCTGAAGTCCAGAGCAGTTCGCTCGCGACCCGGGTCACCAGGTCCTTCTTGTAACCATGCATTCTATAACCGTAAATGATCTGGGTCCGGGAGGTTGCTGCATCTAGGCCAGGATCCGGGGAGTGTGAGTGAGCGAGGAGCAAGGGTGGGTTTTGCGGGCAGATGCGGGCAGACTCACTCACTCACAAAAATGTAGTAAAGCCCAGTTAGCACGTTGCTTCCTTGGCTCTGCGGACATAGCGACATAGCGCCTCGGCGGTACCTTTCCGGCACTTGTGGAGTTCCCTGCAGCAGCTGCTTTGGTGGAGCTACTCTGGTCTAACCGGTGTTAGCAATGGGAAGTTTCGGCCTAGCAAGTCCTATTGCGTCGCGGTGCAGCGGAGCCTCGTCAGCAATCGGCCTCCGGTCTTAGCCCATCCAGTGTCGCTGTGCCTGCAGCGGCTTCTCGGTGCTTCACGATTGTCGTCAATGTGTCGCTGAGCCTGCTTGGAGGTCCCCCCGCTTTGGCGGGACTGGCGCATGTCATGTCGGAGCCATGGAGCAACTCTGGGCGTTTTGGCGTCAGCCTGTTTTTGCTTTAGTTATGATTCTGTTGCACTTGCTGTCGCATCGCTGTTTTGACTCTAGTTTACCGTGGAACGTTGAACTTTGCAAGCATGAACCTGTTTGCACGGTTTCTTTGCTTCGCTAGTAATTCCTAACGCTATGATCTTTTGTGTCATGTTTGTCTTATGCATCTGAACCGGCATAGTTGCTATCTTGACCACCAACTCTTCTGCTGTGCCCTCGGTGTGTGCGCCTGGCCTTCCAACTCAGTGATTCAGTCGTGCCTTGCTAAGACTTGCGTGCCACAAGACCTGGTCATAGCCTGACCTTTGTTTTTGTCGTTGACTTCACCTTAGTTTTAGTACGACTCAGCTTCGGCTGTCAGTAGTGATGCGCTGGGGAGAGCGCCGTGAGCCCGAGGAGGGTCCTACTGTAACACTCAACTCAACTCAGATGTTGATGTTGTTTCCGCAGGGGGGCCAGCCCCCCTGCACCCCCCGGGAAGGGACAAGGGGGCGCCGCCCCCCTGTCGACCCCCCCCCCCCTCGGCCACACGACGACACAGCGACGTAGAGCACTCATTCGAGAGGGATGGAGGGGTGTAGGGGGTAGCTAGGTGCGTGGGAGGGCATGCCATGGTGGTATGCATGCGGAGGACGTGCAAGTATATATGCCGGGCCCGAAACCTCCGCACCGGTCGTCCAGGCACCAGGAATGAATGACTGGCGCAAATGCTTGCACAAGCAAGCAGCGCTAGGAAGCAGTGTGCAGCGACATTCCCGCTGATGAGGAAGTTGTCGCACGCCAGGAGCCCCGACATGCCGCATTTGATAAAATTCAGCCCTATTTCAAATTATCTTCAGATGACCCCTACAGCGCCCGCGACGGAGAAGCGCCCCTTTACGGGCGGCGCAGGGTCACTGCCGCGGTCGTTCTTGCACCGACACATCACAGTTATCTAAATACAGCTTCAATTTGAATTATCTTTTTAGCACACGAAAAGTGATCACAGCGATGCCAGCGACGAGAAAGTCCCTCTGCCGGCGGCTGGCGAGGTCGACTTTGGCGTTTACTCGCTTGCGAGGTTTACTAAATAACTTTGAGTAGTAAATTATGGTGTCGTATTTCCATGCAGATCTGTAGTTGCAAAGGAAGGAGGCAGAACGCGGAGCAAAAATGCAACATTGTACACGTCGCTGTCGCCTTGGGTCCCAAGGCGTCTACAAATTCAAAAAGCGTCCAAAAGTGCAATAGGCAATTTCATGGCTTTTTTGCACAGTGTCGCTCGGCATCTGCTGTAAATTCGGTGGGGGTGGTGCGCAGACTTGCTTCCAAAATTTCCGGCAAAAAATTAATTCCATCTGGGTTGTATATTCAGCGACCCAGGGTCGTTTTTGGGTCCGGTTTCGTTTTCTGACTAGGCAGCACAAATACCAGCCCACCTCACTAACCCCTACTTCCTCACCGACCAAGAGGGCCCAATGCCCAACCCAGTCACGGCATACATAGCCGCCCACCCGCCGACACAACCCCCAGTCACCTCCTACGACCAGCAACCCCGCTGGACAGCCACAGGCGACTTTGTGATCGCCCCCAGTCCACCACACTGGCCAACTATTACAGGGGCCGACGGCAACAACCCCAACGACCCACGTGAACCAGACGCAGACACACAAGGGCAAGCCCGCGCCCTCCACATGATCGCCTGCGCACAGCTCCGACAGCACAAGGAGGAACACGCCAACGACCCCAAGCCCCTGAGAAGGTGGCGATGCATTCGAAACCAACTCCTAACTGGCCAACTGTCGTGGCCCAAACAAGCGCACCGCACACCCCAAGCGGCTAACCAACTTATCTTCTCGCTATACAACGAAGTTGAGGAAATGTCACACATCGTAGCGGGCCCGGTCACTAAGGCTGTCACGGCCCCCAAGCGAGGTGAGAGCCTCCACACCGAAAAGTACTATGAAGTGGCCTGGATGGACTCCGTCATCGTTAAAGGGGCCAAAGAGGCATACAAACGCATGAAATACACAGGCGAGGCAACCCCGCACCATGGCTACGGCACAGCCTGCAGCCGGTACTTCACACGCATGAAATGGGCCCACACTAATGAACCCATCGACAAATGCCCGACAATAGAAGGCTGGGACCGGGCCATCGCCGCCCACCTACAGAAACTCTCCAAACCTCAAACACCGAAACCTCCTCCCCTTGCCCGGGACAACCGCCTAACCCCAGCCCAACAGCAAGGACGCTGGACAGAACCCGACCTGACCGCAGCGCACACCCGACGCACGGTCCGCCAGAACACACGCATCGACACTAACCCGTGCAACCCATACCTTGACATCCACCCCACCGGCCAATACCATATTCAGGTCCCCGACACCTACACAGACACTAACACCCTCGCGCACGTCTACGGCCCAACCGGGCGACACATTGCTTCCATCACCCTAGGCACCCTCCTGACCCTTAAAGCCCGATACGACCACGCCCTCGCCACCTACCCCGAAGCCACCCAACCCCACAGGGCCAAGGGTGGCTTCCCAGAAGACCTGGCTAAACTCCTCATCCGCACCAGGGTAGACAACAACGGCAAAAGCTGTAAGGAGGCACCCCCTCGGGAACGCTCACTCTCAGAACCTTTGGTAAGAGCGCTGTATAACTGCCTCACCTCCACGCACCCCGACAACGGCCAGCCACCCCAAATCACTGAGCGCTTTGCTTCCCCACTTAACTGCACTGGGAAAGCCACGAGCTACTACAGCCTCCACGCCGCCGACATCCTCTTCGGGGCTTCACACGACGCTTATACAGCCCCCTTTGACGGTCTCTCCTTCGCCCACCCAGACCCTGAACCCGCCTCCTGCGCCAAAGCTCTCGCTTGGGCCACCGCGTCTATCACACACCTGGAAGACCAAGCCACACCCGCAATTACGCTCATGATAATCCCGCAACACAATGGGCCCGCTATGTGAGGCCTTGTCAGTGCCCACGTCACCCCCCTGGCGCACATCCCCGCCGGGACACCCGCTGCGGCCTTGCTCGAAGGGCTCGGGACCACGGCCACCACGGACATTTTTTTTTGAAACTTCTTCCTTACAGAGTTGGACGGAGGCAGACGCACTGCCCCCCTGCTGCTGGGCATGTAGCCCCAACACAGCCTGGACCCGAAGACCAGAACCCTGACAGGGCCAAAAGGAAAAAGAAAGAAAAAAGAAAGAGAAAAAAACCCAGCGGCAAACGGGGCCTGCTACTTCTCCTCATCGCTAACACCACCGGCGTACAGGCGTTAAACTCTAACGGCAACCTTGCGCGGCTTCAGAAAGCCCTGACCGACCTTGGGGCCACACCCCCGACACCCCTCACAACACCGACACAGCGCACACCCGCCGCCTGGCCGGCCCGGGTCACCCTCCCCCGCGACCGAACCCCCAACGTAACCAGACCTTACTCTCACCGCGCCAAATCCCGCGCTCAACAACTAACCAGCTGCAACGCGCCCCCACGGCGTAGCCTCCACACCTGCACTGCGCCTCCGCCCACCCTCTCAGCCCTCTATGCCGTGCGCGCCGACTACCCTGTCACCTCCCCATACCTGCACAACTCAGACGAAATCATATGGACGGATGGCTCGTGTACCAAAGCGGCTGCGGGAGAAGATGGCCACGAAATGAACCAACTGGGGGCATGCACATGGTCCCAACCAACAGGACACGTTTACATCGAACCTCAACAGCACTAACACCATCCAGAGGGCCGAACTCTCCGCTATACTAGTAGCCCTTGAGCATTTTAGGCCCCGCCTACAACTCTTCGGGTACACCAAATTGACGATAGCCAGTGACTCCCTTGTCTCCCTCTATCTCATCCGCCGGGCCCTGCATGCGCCGGAACGACTCCTGCTCTCCAAACACAAAGGGATCTTAGACCGCATCCTACACGAACTACAGCAATACGCCGAGGCAGGCGTCCCTGTCCAGCTACTGAAGGTACGCTCCCATACGGGGCTCCACGGAAACGAGGAGGCAGACAAGGGCGCCGCCGACGTAGCAGAACGCAACGCCAACGCCATGGCACAAGCCACCCACCTTGAACAGGACGAGCCGTGGACCAAAATATGGTGGCCCAAACAAAACCATGACGACTACTACCTGAGCGACCTCAACCGTGGCGTTCTGTCCTCCTTACCCATCCACGCACAAGTGGGCTTCACCAACAACACACCCGTGCAGGCACGATGGGAAGCCGCGGCTGCAAGTATGTGCCCTAGACTCAGCAACCGTACCCTCTCGAGCAAAACACGCCACCCCTGGCTCATCAAACAGATCCTCTATGCCAGATACGGATACCTCTTTAACGCCCAGCTCAAACGCCGGTACCGACTGGGAGGGAACGGCAACTGCCCGCTGTGCCAGACACCAGACTCGGGAAGCCACATACTGGGAGGGTGTACGCACCCCAAAATGAAAGGAGCTTACATCAATCGCCACAACTGGGCCGTTCAAAGAGTCGCTAAGTGCTTGTCCAAAGGCAAATTTAGCGGCGGATACATGGTCATGGATGCAGGCCCGCTCGCAGACCTCCCAGCCTACGCCTCAGCCCAGCGCCCGCCCCCCTGGATGTTCCCCCCCAACACCCCCGCGACCCTCATAGACAAACTCCGCCCGGACATACTCTTCATACCCAACCTCTCCATCCACGATGCTAACCAAGAAGACTTCCGTCCACCCCGCAACAAAAGGGGAATGCCCGTCTACATCATCGAAGTTGGGTACAGCTCAGACATTGGGAACGAAGACAAAAGCGAAGAAAAAGCCCGACAACACCGCGAGCTTAAACAGCTGCTGGAACAAGCTGGCTGGACGGTCCATTACTCCGTGGGCGAATGTTTGGCACTTGGCTTTACAGGGGCAATCCCCCAAAACTTGTACTCCCTCCTCACAGACCGCCTGGGTGTGACCAAAGCAGCAGCACGCACATGCGGTGAAAAACTCCACGACAACGCGGTCAGTACTGCCGGCGGTATCATAAAAATGCGCCGGATTATGGAACGGGAGCTACAGAAACGAGGGGGCTGAGGCCCCACCCCATTTTCTCTGTGCCCCCGGGGTGCATGGTGAGGTGAAAGCGCGAGGGGGGCGGGCCCCCTTGCCCTAGTCACCTTGCCCCGTTAATCCACGCCAGGCCCTACGGGCCGGCGTTTCCTTATTATTATTATTATTATCCCTATATCATAGGCATAGTAATAATCAGGAGCGTACTTAGCGAAATTCCGGGCCTGCCCGCGCCCCCCTGGCCCGCTGGCCGCGCCCAAGCGCGCGGGACCCAGGTGTTGGCTGGCTCCGGCGAGCGCCGCGCGCGCTGTGTGCGGGCCGGTCGCGACCGGTCGCACCTTACCCTGGAGCGCTGTTTGAGGCCGCTCCCCGGCGTGCGGGACCCAGGTTTTGGTTAAGGTGCTGCAGAATTAGCGCGCGCACGCAGCGAGGCATCGGGAGGTGGCAGACAGGGAGTTCCTGGGGTGCCGCGTTTTCGCGTGTCTGAGTGGCTGTGAGGGACCCAGATATGATTCTTCCGATGAGAAAATTATGTGTGCAAGAGCTGGACGCCGGGGCCGCGACTTCATGGAAGGTATGGGCGACATCCCGGTTTCCTGTTTCAGGTGGTTTATTCTGTGCACAGGTACGCGCTCAGCAAAAAAACTGGTGCCATGGTTGGGTTCGTCCATCCGAGCGCGCGCGAGGTTTAGGATTGAGGCCACGTGGCGCGGTCACCGTCGCTGTATCCGTGTTGCAACTAGTGCGATACCAATTTGGGAATGCACTGGTGAAAGGCTGCGGAAGCGGCACTGTTGGGCGCCGGATCCGGGCGAATCCTGGCCTGCATAAACCTGCCGTCGGCCAGGAAGCATTTCCCTAAGCACAAACTACAAACAAAGATAAGCCATTGTTACTTCATACGCACATACCAGGCGCGAAAGCACAGCAGAACTAAGTCCGGGTCGGAAAGCAGACTTTCTTGACACTGTTAGGGAATTGACCTCGCCGCAGCTGGCAGGTGTTCGAGGGCATCAGGTGTAAAACGGTAATTTAGATGGAGGGACCCAGCGGAAAATGAATAATGCGTAGGCGCGGCCGGGGGCGGCGGGGGGAGGGGGGCGGGGTTGCGAGGGACCCAGTTTTTTGTGCCTCGCGTCTTTATGCGGCTGCTGTACGGTGTTGCAAATTCGGGGAGGGACGGGGTGGAAAGCAGCGCGTGTGTATGCGGGAGTGTTGGGGGCCGCGCGGCGCGGCGCGCGCCCGCGCAAGGGACCCAGTTGTTCAAGCGCGCTTGCGCACAGGCGGCAGCACCGCGCGCGCGCGCTTGGCGGTCGGGTAAAGAAATGTCGCCGAGGACGCACGCTCCTTGCAGAGGCCACCGCTGCAGGCGCTTGTTGTCGCGTTGTAAGCAACAAAATTTGTTCGGGTGCAAGCGTGGGGCTCGCCTGCAGAAGCGCGCGTCTTGCGCGAGATGTGAATTAGAATGCTAAATGCCCGCCGGTCGGCGTCGTTGGCCGGGGACTGGGGAGCGTTTCTCATCGCCGAGGATTAATAAAGGCAAGCAGAACCTAGTGCATTGTGCGCGGCATGAAGAAGCCCTGGCATAGCGAAGGTGCAGAAGGAGGCAAAAGTGCCGAGCTTGGGAAATGCCAGGCAGGAGAGGGATCCGCCCATGGCAAAATGATCTTGCTATCTGAATGTGCTGCTTCTCGGCTTGGCCAGGCCCATGAGTGGGATGAGAGCGGGCCCACGGGAATTGCCGGGGCGAGGGCCTAAGAGCGTGGCCTGCGTGGCTAGCCGAGCTGCCGAGCATGCATGTGCACGTGCAGGACGCCGCAGCCTGCCCACCCGTTGCCATGCCACACATAGCACAATTGTAATGGCGCGATGAAAATGCAGCGATGGAGACCAATCCGTGCAATGGTCGGCACAGGGGTCCTCGCTTCCTCATTCCTCCACCGTTTGTCGCGCCGTAAACTGCATTAACTTTATTTTTGTGAGCTATAATTACTTGTCGCAGTAAATTTGTGTTTTCCATGTTCACTGAGATACTCATAGTCGCGACCGCCTGCGGCCGGCCTTTGCCCACGGGGTTTGCCAAAACAAGTACTATAAGTGGAGGAAGCGCCTGCTACCGATGTGGTGCTAGGAATCCTGCATTTGTTACATGGCAGGAATGAATTATATTTTTTAGCCTCATGAACCTACAACGAGGCTCCACTCGGCAATTTTTTACGTTTTGAAACCATGGTTAGGGGTCTGCGTCACATCGGCTTTCCGCGTGAAGTATTGGGTGTGGCAGTAGTGCCAAACACCCCTGCAAATTGACCCAGGGTTGTTTTGATCCGTAGCACTTGGGCTGCAGGTGTCGGGGGCGGCGTCAGCACGTGCGTACAGACGCTGGTGCCGTTGCCCTGTATTGCGCATGGCCCTACGGTGGCTGCAGCCAATTGCTGGCGGGCGACGGGCCCGACCGCCCGCCGCCACAAAGCAGGCAGCAGGCGGGCTGTCTCGCGGCCGCGGCCGCCCACCCTGCTGCAGCGCGTGAGCGTGAGCACTCAGCCTTGGTGGCGCCAGCGGTGAAGTGGCTGCGGTGCGTGCGGCAGTAGGTTGCGGGGGCGGCGGCAGCACCTGCGTGCAGACACTGGGGCCGCCTGTGCCCGGTCCACCAACCATATTCATCTGCGGCGGATCCCCGCAGTGCACCGTCTCCCGCCGCCCCAGTGGGTCCAGTGGCGGCTGCCGCGACGCTTGGGCTGCAGCTGCCGGGGGGCGGCGGCAGCACGTGCTCATGCCGCTGCGCCGGTCACTGCGGGCTGCTCACAAGGTCATCCCGCGCAGCCGCACCCGGCCGTGTTCTATGGCGGCAAGCGCCGCCATCGCCACCACATCCCACACGCACTGCTGGATGCCCGAGGGTGCCTGCACTAGCCACAGCTGGGCTTGGCTGACGGGCTGGGGCCCCGGGGTGTGTGCGTTGATCTGCGCCACCACCGCCTTTGCCACTGCGCAGCCCCAGAAGTGGTGCTGCCGCGGCGCAGACGGGGTGGCGGCGGCTGGCCCCGTTGTGGCGCTGCCATGGCCGTACTGTCCACAGCCGCACGGCTCACGTCGAGCCGTGGGCATGTGAGTGTTGCCCGGCAGCGGCACGGCGTCGATGGCCAGCCGCCACAAAGTCTCGAAATGGCGCCGCTCCCACCGGACGTGCTGCCACAGGCGCGCAAGGGTGCCCCGAAGAGCGCCGAGCGCCGCTGCCGCAGCTTCAGGCAGGTCCTCACGCCGTGCCTCCGAGCGGGGCGGCAGGCCAAGGGCCGCCCGCTCATAGTCCTCGTGGAGTCCGGCACGGCGTGCCGCTATGCTGTCCAGCTGCAGGGCTGTGGCCATGCGGACGGTCAGCTTCTCCAGGGGAATTTTGACGGACTCGGTGCCGGGCAACACCCATCCCATGCGCGGCATGATGATGGTGCTGATGACGGAGGAGGTGGAGGGGGCGGGGGGCGGGGCGGGGCCGGGGCCCGCAAGCTGTGCGGCGTGGGCCCGTGCGGCGTTTATCCACGCTGGTGGGATGTCATCAACCAGGCCCTGGAGGGCGGCGAGCGCGGGGCCGCGGCGACGCTGGCGTGCGTCTGTTGGGCCCAGGTGGGCTCTCAGCCACCCTGCCCAGTCGACGATTGCGGCCGTGTCGAGCGGGCGCGCGTCGTATGCTCGTACCAGGTCGCCAATGGTGAGCAGCCGCGCACAGGCACGTAGTGCCCTGTGGCGGTAGTCAAGGCCGCGGCCCTGCGTGTACTGCGCGGCGCTGGCAAGGGTAGCTTCTGGCGCCGGCTCCTCCTCGGCCTCCAGGTCCGGGTCTGCCTCGCCGCCCTCAGCCGGGGGCGGAGGGCAAAGGAGCGGGTTGCCCCACAGGGGTGCCGTGAGGCACCAGGCCCCTGGCTCTGGTGCGGGTTCCAGCGCCCGCACCGGCGGCAGCCAGCCTAGCGCCGTCACCGTGCGCTCGGCGTCCTCTCCGCTGCTCTAGCTGCTGCTCAAGAGGTAGTGGTGGCGGTGTGGCCGATGACCCAGTTACAACCCGTGCCAGGACGCCGCGGGATCCAGCAAGTATAAGCATTGGATGGGGCTAAGTGCGACGGGCGCCGCGCTGCTGGTTTTGCATGACCACTTTCGGGCTTACATCCCTGTTGCACAACATAAGCTTCTGGTGCGATTTCGACTATGCTGTTGGCCAATTACTGCTAATCGCGCATGGGATAGGCCTAGAGAGGAGAGGACGTGCCCGCCAGGGGGGGGGGTAGGAAACAAAGTGCCAGACCCCATGCCCCGAAACCCCCCGGGAGCCCCCTGGGGGGGACGACCGAGTCCCCCGCGGACAAAACCGTCTAAACAAGGGGGTTATACCCCTCCATTTAATACCAAAACGGTGCCAATCGACTCCTCTCAGCGTGCTCTATCACGCCATGCCATCGGCGGGCCTGTTCCACAACTTCGACACGAGCGGGATTTCATCCATTGAGATTCCCGGCCCAACCCCCGCCACGTAAACGGACCCGTATTCACTCCCAAATGCATTACTTGTTGTGTTAATGCTACGATGATACCTGATTGTGTGTTACCAGACCGCTCTGGGTCTCAAGTCCCCCGCCAGTGTCATGCGCATTTGTCGGTGTGTGTGAAATGTGCCGACATGTCCACGTCCAGGCGTCGAGTTAGGCCTTCCCAGCGCGTAATCGTGTGAGGCGTTGCACCAAAAGCATATGTGCATCATATCCTGCTGCGTCTGGGCCCCGTAGGACTGAGTTAGGGCATGTTGGGGCTCCTCCCGGAATCCCTGAGGTCAGGCTCCCGAAACCCCACGGACCCCCGGGGGGGACGACCGACCGTCAACTTTGGGGGCCCAGAACTTCCTCACCAGACACCCCCTGAAAACACTAAAAGCACGTGCGTTACTATCTCGTTGAGATCTATCGTTTTAGAGCATGGGGTAAGAAACTTTGTTTCCTACCCCCCCCCCCTGTGCCCGCTGTGCACAGCCAACGAAGTAGAGGACAAACATCACGTTTTGATGACATGTACGGCTTACGACCAGCAGATGAGGACAGACAGCGGCCTCGACTTTAGCAAGGGCATGCAGGAAGTGATGCAGAATGCGGACCCGGCCAGACTTGCTGCGCTGCTTTCACACCGTATGGGAACTTAGGAGCAGGAATGAGAGAGCTGAACAACCAAAGTTAGTTAGGCGTTATAAGGGCCACCCCGGCCCAGGCCTTCGGTTTTCGCGAGGCAGAAAGGCACAAGAAGTGCGCACCACCTTGTAAACACACACACACACACAGAGCTTGGCTGCGCTCTGGGCAGGGGAGACGCGTGATAGCGGCAGCGTGTGGCCTAAATGCCTCGCTGTCGCTGGCTGTCCCGAGTACTCGATCACGAGACTCGTCAGGCCGCCTGTAAACCCGTTGTTACACACACACACACACACACACACACACACACAACACACACACACACACACACACACACACACACACACACACACACACACACACACACACACACACACACACACACACACACACACACACACACACACACACACACACACACACACACACACACACACACACGTATCCGTCAGTAACTGCGAGCGATTGCGGGGATTCCTCTCCGTTTCCGTTTACCAACACACACATCAGCCTACCCGCGGACGCAGACACGTCGGTGGGCGCCGTGGAGGTCTCGGCGGGCGAGGTGCGGTCGGCGCTGGGCAGGATGGAGCCGGGCAAGGCGCCCGGCAAGGATGGCCTGCCCATCGACCTGTACAAGGCCTTTCGGGGCCCCCTCAGCCCAGTCCTCGCCACCCTCTTCAGTGCAGTCGGCAAAACGGGCCAGGCGCCCGTAGGCTTTCTGCATGGGGTCATCTCCGTGCTGTACAAGAAGGGCGACGTCACGGAGCCGGGCAACTACCGCCCCATCACCCTACTCGGCACCGCCTACCGCATCCTGGCGAAGGTGCTGGCCAACCGGCTGGCGCCCGCGCTGGGAAAGGTGGTATCGCTGGAGCAGACCGCCTTCCTACCCGGACGCCTCATTGGCGCCAACATCCAGCTACTGCGGCTGCTGCCGCACCTGCTGAAGCAGCAGCAGCGCTCGGCCATCATCGCCTTCCTGGATTTCGCCAAGGCGTATGACACGATTGACCGCAACTTCCTCCTATCCGCCATGGAGGCAATGGGGGCCGGGCCGCAGCTGCGCGGGTGGATCAGCACCCTCCTACAGCACACCACGGCGCAAGCTGTCGTCAACGGCCACTGGTCAGCGCCAGTCACTATGGTGGCGGGGGTGCGGCAGGGCTGCCCGCTGGCACCGCTGCTGTACCTCTTCGTAGCTCAGGCGCTACTATGCTGGTTGCAGCGCCAGCAGGTGGGCATCCGCCTGCACCCCGACAGCACCGAACTGACCACGGCAGCGCAGTTTGCTGACGACACGAAAGTGCTCCTGGAGAGCGACGCGGCCGTGCCCAACTTCCTGGCGGCCATGGACACCTTCAGCCGCGCATCAGGGCAGCGCCTCAACCTCACCAAGGTGGAGCTGCTGCGGGTCGGCTGCCTACCGGCCGCAGCCGGGCTGGGCGCCGCAGCCGCGGACGGCGCTACTGCTGAGGGCGCCGCCACGGCCGCAGCACCAGCTGCAGCTGCCGGCCCCCCCCGCCCCCGGTACGGCCCCCGCACCCACGGCCCCGGCGGCCGCCACCATACACGCCGCGCCCACCCCAGCCGCCGCCCACCCCGGTGCCGCGCCTGGACCCGGCCCCACGCCAGCCCCTGGCGCCACTGTGCCAGATGCAGCCGCACAGGACCGCATCTGCGGGCTGAAGGTGGTGGCGGCTGCCACCGCGCTCAGCGTGCCGTTCAGCAACGACCCTGCCCGCCTGCAGCTGGACTGGACCGCCCGCCTGCGGGAAGCCAAGCGGCGCCTGCGGCGCGTCGCCCACCTGGGGCTCTCGGCCTTCGGCCGTGCGAGCAACGCGTCCGCCTACTGCACCTCTATGGTCACCTGGCACATGGAACACAGCGGCATGCCTGACGGCGTGGCTCGGGAACTGGAGCGGCTCGTCGCACGCGTGGTGGACCGGCGCCTAGCCCCGGAGGCCGCGGAGCAGCGCCTGACGGGCATCCCAACCGAGCTGCTGTACGGACACCCCACCGCCGGCGGCTTCGGAGCCCTGCCCCTCATACAGCACGTGCGCGGCCGGCACGCCACGTGGGCCGCCCGCCTAGCCGCCCACGATGCCGCCCCCGCCACCACGCTGCCGCAGCCCTGGTGTGTCGCGTACGCCACATTCCTCCACCATCACCACCCCTCCATGCGGCCTAGCAGCGCTCTGACGGCAGTGCCAGCAGCGACGGGCGCGGGCGACGTTGTCCCCAGCCTGCCCCTCCCTGAGGACGCCGAGCGCACGGCGACGGCGCTAGGCTGGCTGCCGCCGGTGCAGGCGCTGGAACCCGCACCAGAGCCAGGGGCCTGGTGCTATACGGCGCCCCTGTGGGGCAACCCGCTCCTCTCCCCGCCGCCCCTGGCGGAGGGTGGCGAGGCAGACCCAGACCTGGAGGCAGAGGAGGAGCCGGCGCCAGAAGCTGCACTTGCTGGCGCCGCGCAGTGCACGCAGGGCCGCGGCCTTGACTACCGCCACAGGGCACTACGTGCCTGTGCGCAGCTGCTCACCATTGGCGACCTGGTGCGAGCATACGACGCGCGCCCGCTCGACACGGCCGCCGTTATCGACTGGGACGGGTGGCTGAGAGCCCACCTGGCCCCAACAGACGCACGCCAGCGTCGCCGTGGCCCCACGCTCGCCGCCCTCCAGGGCCTGGTTGATGACATCCCACCAGCGTGGATAAACACCGCACGGGCCCAAGCCGCACAGCTTGCGGGCCCCGGCCCCGCCCCGCCCCCCGCCCCCTCCACCTCCTCCGTCATCAGCACCATCATCATGCCGCGCATGGGATGGGTGTTGCCCGGTACCGAGTCAGTCGAAATTCCCCTGGAGAAGCTGACCGTCCGCATGGCCACAGCCCTGCAGCTGGACAGCATAGCGGCACGCCGTGCCGGACTCCACGAGGACTATGAGCGGGCGGCCCTTGGCCTGCCGCCCCGCTCGGAGGCACGGCGTGAGGACCTGCCTGAAGCTGCGGCAGCGGCGCTCGGCGCCTTTCGGGGCACCCTTGCGCGCCTGTGGCAGCGCGTCCGGTGGGAGCGGCGCCATTTCGAGACTTTGTGGCGGCTGGCCATCGACGCCGTGCCGCTGCCGGGCAACACTCACATGCCCACGGCTCGACGAGAGCCGTGCGGCTGTGGGCAGTATGGCCATGGCAGCGCCACAACGGGTCCAGCCGCCGCCACCCCGCCTGAGCCGCGGCAGCACCACTTCTGGGGCTGCGCGGTGGCAAAGGCGGTGGTGGCGCAGATCAACGCGCACACCCCGGGGCCCCAGCCCATCAGCCAAGCCCAGCTATGGCTAGTGCAGGCGCCCTCGGGCGTCCAGCAGTGCGTGTGGGATGTGGTGGCGATGGCGGCGCTTGCCGCCATAGAACACGGCCGGGTGCGGCTGCGCGGGATGACGCGCGCTGCAGCGGCCCAGGGAGACCAAGCGGCGGCGGCGGCAGCAGCACCCACCGAGGCAGCGGCGGCGGCAGCAGCGGGGGCGGATGCTGACCCAGATGAGGTCCCGCCCACGCAGCTGACGCCGCCGCAGCCAGGCGTCAACCACACCGAGCTTGCGTGCGCTCGCGCAGTCGCAGACTTTTGGTCGCGGCTGCTGCAGTTCGCGCAACTCGGTGTGCCCCGAAAGGGCTGGGAAGGAGTTGACGCCACCCACCCGATCCTAGCGGTGGTGGACGGGATGCTGCTCTGCGCGCTACCGCAAGCTATGGAGCTGGAGCTGGAGGAGTGACCGGGATCAGCCCTATCGAGTAGAGTGATCACTATAGCAATGAGCCTCGCCTCATCTATCACGACCGCTATGTACATCATAGGCCAATACGTTTTCACTTACCCCCCGAGGGGCCCCCTACCCCACCCTACCCCACCCTACCCCACCCTAGCCCGCCCCATCCCGCCCCAGCCTGTCCCGATCGCCCCAGCCTGTCCCGATGGCCCGTCGTCGCCGAATCGCTTATTGCTTTCATGGGTCCCTCCTATAACATAAATGGGTAGAAACATGTAACTCCATAATCGGGCGGCCACCTGCCGCGCCCACAACCGTACAGTGGCCAAATAACGCCTCCATGTATGGGGGGGCCGGGGGGGGGGCATGCTATGCTACCTAACTCGCCCTCTAGGGATTTTCCTACTAATAAGCGCGCATCGCCCCCTTGCAGCAGCTTCACAATACACATATCCAGCCATTTGCGATCCGTACCGTTGAGCATGTCTGCAAGGGAAAACATCTGTGCAGCCGAGTCATTGCAGGTCCAGATCTGCACGCGGGCTCCATTGGCAGTGCTAGATGAAGAGATATCGACACACATGCCCGGGGCGTGCACGGGGCGGATGGTGTAGGCCCCGCTCATGGCACTGCTCGACACGAATGTGAAAAGCTGGTCATTGACGTTGGAGCACCGCCAGAGCATCACGTCAGTGCCGTTTGCCGTGAGGCTCTCACGAACACCCATGCACAGGCTGCTGTCAGTGGCCTTGACGCGGTACCGGCCGTTGCCTTAGGGAGGGCAGGGTGGGAGGGATACCAATGTAAGGTTGTTGGAACAGACATACAGGAAGCTACCTAGCTAGCAGGTTCAATGCTGCCGGCCCCGCCCACTGCATTGATATTTGCTGCCATGCATCATCGATCCCATTCTGTTTCACGGGCAGCAGGCCCCTCTCTGCATTCTAGTAATGATTCCTGCTAGCCCAGTGGCTGCTCGCTAGCAAGGACGTCCCCGCCTCACCCGCAGCCTCAAGGTACCAGCGTTGAGCACCCGTGCCATTACACTCCCACTGGTGCAGGACGACGCCCTCCGCCTGCGTTGAGGGGAAGGCGGGGATGGACATTTCTGCAGTTGGCAGTTCTTTTCGGTAAGGTCCAGCAGCGTAAGTACGTACATGCTCTCTTATCAATTTCACTGCTGCGCGTTCGTGATTGCTTCCGCCACCGTCAGATAGATGATTGCCCACCTTGTTGTTCGAGGGCACATCGATGCAGCCTTGGCGGTTGGTGCCGGTCCCGATGGATACAATCATGCCGTTGGCGGGGCCGCCAGCTATGCGGGAGGTAGGTGTGGGGGCCGAGCGAGGGGTGTCCATTCAGGAGCCGTGTGCACGCTGCATCTGAAGACCCGCTTGCTTGTCAGTAACCAGATTATACTCGCTCTAGCCCTGCCCTCCGTCGTCCCGCAGCGTCCACTTACGTTGAACGTTGCGACGATAGAAGCAGAGGCCCTGGAAAGTGTTCTGGGAGGGCAGTGAATGCTTGATCCAGCCTTGGCTGTTAAAGCCACGGCACCAGGGGTTGATCTCGCAGGCAGCTGCAGCGGTGGTAATGGTGTTGCCGGCCTGGCGGATGTCATTGCCATTAAAGTCTGAGGGGGGCGGAGACGTTGCGTGCGGAAGGCAAGGGGTGAAGGCATGGTTGAGGGGTGTGTGGGCGTGTTACGGACATGCGCTACGTGTCTAGCGTGTCTACACGTGGGACAGGCATCTTCACGCTCCCATCCCCCGCCAGGCATTGCTCACCGGTGTTCGCGGACGCCGTGAAGCCAGTGACAGCGGGGCAGTTGACTGAAGGGGCACAGGTATGTTTACACGGTGCTGTGTGAGACAGACTGATTGAGGAAAGGGCCCTCCGCCTTTTGCTCCGGGCTCCCCTTTGTACTGGTTGTGGTGGAGTCAGGACTAGGTGAAAAGTCAGGTTGCATTGCTAGGGTTGCGGCGATGGTCGTGCAGGGTGTCGCTGGCGCAAAACGTCAGCAAGGCCAAGGCCGCCGCCAGGGCAGCCGACGCGGGCCTGTCGCCACGCTCGACGCCATCAGTGACAGTGTCCAGCGTCAGGTCGTCCACAAAGTTGAAGTCAGCGGCAAGGATGTGCTCGCCCGCGGCCGCAGCCTGCGGACTTACCCATTCGCGTATAAACGCCTGCTGCTTCGAAGAAACCAAGGGGAGGTAGGCTGACGTCAACGTGGAAGTCCCTCTACACCGCGCGCGCTGACTACCCGAGCGCCACGCGCGCCGCGCGCCATGTGCGGCGAAGGGTCGTGAAGTTCCCCTGGAGCGCTGTTTGATGCCGCTCCCCACCGTGCGGGACCCAGGTTTTGGTTGTGGTGCTGCAGAATTAGCGCGCGCGCTGCAGACCGGGAGTTCCTGGGGTGCCGCGTTTTCCATGTCTGAGCGGCCGTGAGGGACCCAGATATGATTCTGGCGATTAGAAATTCATGTGTGCAAGAGGTGGACGCCGGGGCCGCGACTTCACGAAAGTTATGGGCGACATCCCGGTTTCCTGATCCGGATGCAATCTGTGCATACTTATGCGCTCAGCAAAAAAAACTGGCGCCATGGTTGGGTTCGTCCATCCGAGCGCACTCGACGTTTAGGAGTGAGGCCATGTGGCGCGGTCGCCGTCGCTGTATTCGTGCTGCAACTTGTGCGATTAGTGCGATATCAATTTGGGAATGCACTGGTGAAACGCTGCGGAAGGGGTATTGTTGGGCCCCGGATCCGTCCTGGTCTGCGTATATCGGCCGTCGGCAAGGAAGCACCTCTCTAAGCACAAACTACAAACAAAGATACTCCAGATGGCACAGTTTCAATGATGGTTCTGGTATGGACCTACCAGAGACAGTGTTCGGACCCCCCAGCCCCACAACGGCAAAAACTGCAAGGAGGCACCCCCTCGGGAACGCTCACTCCCAGAACCTTTAATTAGAGCGCTGTATAACTGCCTCACCTCCACGCACCCCGACAACGGCCAGCAACCCCAAATCACTGAGCGCTTCGCCTCCCCACTTAACTGCACTGGGAAAGCCACGAGCTACTACAGCCTCCACGCCGCCGACATCCTCTTCGGGGCTTCACAAGACGCGTATACAGCCGGTTGTCAGTGCATACATACGTATCTTTGACTAGTACTTATATATAGGATACATGGATAGGGTGCAAGGTGTCATCCCCGCTGATTCAACTGTCTGAAGTGCATCGCGATTTGAGACCCTGCCTCAGTAGTATGTGGTCATAAGATGAAGAAGATTATGGTGGCGAGCATCTCTGTCACCTCTGGAGGCTCTACTCGGCCATGACACTGGGTGGGGCAGAGCATGCTGCTTGCTGAGCGGCTGAAGCGCATGCATGAGTTCCAGCAAGCAGATGAATTTGAGTTGCCACCAGCCGCAAGATAGAGCGGGTAGATGGCCTTTACAAAGCACCCCTACCCCCAAAAACTAGTTTCAAGCCCTCAAGAGCGTGCATAGCGCGCGCCCAGGGTGCCATCCTGTAATTGCAAGCCCGCCCTGCCTTGCCTCACATTCAGTGCGCTTTGGTGTTACATACATATGGTTTACATTTTGGCAAGAGATGGTCGTTCTTGACCTGGGTGCGGGACACCCTTGCGTGGTCGATTCGTAATGTGGGGTGAGCTCACCAAGTGGTGGTGGTGTGGGGGCGCCACTGCTGGCCCAAACGAAGGTGATAGATTCCAGGTATGCCCCCGACATCCCTGTACAATCAGGCGCAAGGGGCACATGTACATGCAGTTCAGTTCTGAGTGTCTGTGCCACCGTATGTGCCGCCGTGTGGATCACCATACATGTATGCACCTCAGCCCAGCACCAAGCACAACCCCGGCAGCCCCGGCCTCCGAACTCCTCACCTTTGATGTACAGCAGCCGCGGCTGACCGAAGGAGACGCACGGCGTGGCAACCGCAGAGTTGGGTACGAACTCTGTTCCCATAATCTGATAAGCATTCAAGCAGATAGGCAGGTGTTCATCGTTATATACTTATGGGGGAGCGCATGGCAGGCACCTCACCGAACCACACGAAAACCACCCTGCCCGTGAACATGCTGAATACATACTATGATGAATACATTCCTCAAGTAGATAGTTGTGTAACCGTCCAGAAACTTCACCCACGCACGCACCTGCGTGTGCCCTGTGCTGGTGCGGACAGTCATGCCGTCCACGTACCGCCCATAGCGGATGGAGACCCACACAATGGACTCGCCGGGAGACAGCACCAGTGACGCCTTCAGTGTGCCACCCGGGCCACCGCGGCGCGGCGCCCAAGTGTCCCCGTAGCGGACCTGCGAGGCGCGACCACGAACGGATAGACAATAACCAGTTGTGTTCCGGACAGACCAATACGGACAGAATAACAGTGTACGCGCTACTGTAGTTGCATTGCAATCATCTATAGCTCTGAGCACATGCACATAACAATACCGTACCTGGATGGACTCAATCCAGCCCCCTGATATGACCACCATTTCAGAAATGGGCTTTTTGCCACTGGCATTCCAGGCCGTCCAATCATCAAACGTGGCCTGGGCGCCCGAGGGGCCAAGGCCGCCGTATGGTCCCTGGCTCAGGGACTCGCGGTCCGACCCGGCTGCACAAGGGCTCGGTGGTGGTGGTGGTGGTGGCGGTGATGGGCCTGCATGTAAAGCGGCAGAACGTGGTAGCAATACGGTAAATTAATGTGTCCGCCACGCCGCAAGCACAGCCGTTCGTCCCACCAGCCAACAATCCTACGCCCACTCCAGGCGTGGGCGGCGCGGCCTCGCCCTCAGCAGACCCGCTTTCAGCATTGCAAAGTTTTAAAGCTTGCGCGGTTCTTGGTGAGCTCGGGCCTACACCCGGTACGTCGTCGTCAACGTCGCTCATACTTGATGTGTTGCGTAAGCTTGTTACACTAGAATTATGCAGCCTTCTGTGTGTTCGCTTGACATTGATCGCACCCGGATTGCATGGGGCAGTCGCGCGCGTGCGATTTGCTGCGAGCGCAAATTAAATCGGGGGCCGCGGCGGGAAAATAGGGGGCGAGGTATTGGCTAATTTGCGTCCACTCTATGCGTGGGGGCAGCTTCCACTCTGGGGGTGGGTCAAGTGGGCCACCGGAAGTGTGGCCACATATCGGGCCATTTAGGTCCCTACCTAGTTAGTTTGTGTTAACACCGTGCAGAGCAAAAGTTATAAGCCGTTGAAATTGGGGGGTCTCGATGGGGGGGTCTGGCCCCCGCCGTGTGTGCTTCCATCACCCTAGGCACCCTCCTGACCTGTAAAGCCCGATATGACCACGCCCTCGCCGCCTACCCCGAAGCCACCCAACCTCACAGGGCCAAGGGTGGCTTCCCAGAAGGCCTGGATAAACTCCTCATCCGCACCAGGGTAGGCAACAACGGCAAAAACTGCAAGGAGGCACCCCCTCGGGAACGCTCACTCCCAGAACCTTTAATTAGAGCTGTTTAAGTGCCTCACCTCCACGCACCCCGGCAACGGCCAGCCACCCCAAATCACTGAGCGCTTTGCCTCCCGACTTAACTGCACTGGGAAAGCCACGAGCTACTACAGCCTCCACGCCGCCGACATCCTCTTCGGGGCTTCACAAGACGCGTATACAGCCGGTTGTCAGTGCATACATACGTATCTTTGACTAGTACTTATATATAGGATACATGGATAGGGTGCAAGGTGTCATCCCCGCTGATTCAACTGTCTGAAGTGCATCGCGATTTGAGACCCTGCCTCAGTAGTATGTGGTCATAAATGAAGAAGATTATGGTGGCGAGCATCTCTGTCACCTCTGGAGGCTCTACTCGGCCATGACACTGGGTGGGGCAGAGCATGCTGCTTGCTGAGCGGCTGAAGCGCATGCATGAGTTCCAGCAAGCAGATGAATTTGAGTTGCCACCAGCCGCAAGATAGAGCGGGTATATATATGGCCTTTACAAAGCACCCCTACCCCCAAAAACTAGTTTCAAGCCCTCAAGAGCGTGCATAGCGCGCGCCCAGGGTGCCATCCTGTAATTGCAAGCCCGCCCTGCCTTGCCTCACATTCAGTGCGCTTTGGTGTTACATACATATGGTTTACATTTTGGCCAGAGATGGTCGTTCTTGACCTGGGTGCGGGGCACCCTTGCGTGGTCGATTCATAATGTGGGGTGAGCTCACCAAGTGGTGGTGGTGTGGGGGCGCCACTGCTGGCCCAAACGAAGGTGATAGATTCCAGGTATGCCCCCGACATCCCTGTACAATCAGGCGCAAGGGGCACATGTACGTCTGTGCCACCGTATGTGCCGCCGTGTGGATCGCCATACATGTATGCACCTCAGCCCAGCACCAAGCACAACCCCGGCAGCCCCGGCCTCCGAACTCCTCACCTGTGATGAACAGCAGCCGCGGCTGACCGAAGGAGACGCACGGCGTGGCAACCGCAGAGTGGGGTACGTGCTCTGTTCCCAGAATCTGATAAGCATTCAAGCAGATAAGCAGGTGTTCGTCGTTATATACTTAAGGGGGAGCGAGGGCAGGCACCTCACCGAACCACACGAAAACCACCCTGCCCGTCAACATGATGAATACATTCCTCAAGTAGATAGTTGTGTAACCGTCCAGAAACTTCACCCACGCACGCACCTGCGTGTGCCCTGTGCTGGTGCGGACAGTCATGCCGTCCACGTACCACCCATAGCGGATGGAGACCCACACAATGGACTCGCCGGGAGACAGCACCAGTGACGCCTTCAGTGTGCCACCCGGGCCACCGCGGCGCGGCGCCCAAGTGTCCCCGTAGCGGACCTGCGAGGCGCGACGACGAACGGATAGACAATAACCAGTTGTGTTCCGGACAGACCAATACGGACAGAATAACAGTGTACACGCTACTGTAGTTGCATTGCAATCATCTATAGCTCTGAGCACATGCACATAACAATACCGTACCTGGATGGACTCAATCCAGCCCCCTGATATGACCACCATTTCAGAAATGGGCTTTTTGCCACTGGCATTCCAGGCCGTCCAATCATCAAACGTGGCCTGGGCGCCCGAGGGGCCAAGGCCGCCGTATGGTCCCTGGCTCAGGGACACGCGGTCCGACCCGGTTGCACAACACTCGGGGAAACCAGGGTGGTCCGAACGTGGCTGTGCGTGGTCCGAATCTGGTCCGAACCTGGTCCGAACCTGGTCCGACGGACCTTCGGACCAGGGGTTTCGGACAGCCGGGCAGGGGCAGGGCAACAGGGCGGCCTGCAGGCACGGCGACACCGCATGGGTATGCGGTTACTGACAAGCTGTGATTAACTCGAAAGCTCCCAATACACTGTTTTGTTTTCAACTATATCATTAGTCGTGGCATATATTAGCATGGCACTGTGCCTTCAGCACCAAAACACTTATCGCTCGCCATGGCGGACACGTCGCTAATACCGCAGCATTTGCGTTGGCCGCGACATGTATTTAACGGCAACGCTCTTCAACACGCAAACGGGTCCTATACTTGCCAGAGTTGCAGCCTGCATTTCAACACATCACGTCTTGCACAGAACCACTTCTCCACCAAGAAGTTCATTCCCCGCTGTGGAGCAGCCGAGCTAGGTGGGCCACACATAGAACCGGCCGCTCAAGCGGCCGACGACGAGGAAAATCGGCGGCTGGCATTCGACAATCAGGCGACCACTAGCCAATCAACAGCAGACAGCAATGTAACGTCTAGCTCCCCTGCGACGTCTAGCTCCCCTGCAGCGTCTAGCCTCAGCAATGACGTTGTGATCGACCGCGCAGCAACACGTGTCGGGGTCTGGGGCACGCGTGGGGGACGGGCGCCCACCACCCGCGCCCACCCCGGCCATCCCGGCCATCCCGGCTCGCCCCCGGGCGGCCACCCCGGCCAGCCCGGCTCCCCAAGGGGTGGTCACCCCAGGAGCCCCAGCCCCAGCCTCAGCCCCGGCCACAGCCCCAGCTCCAGCTCCAGCCCCAGCCCCAGCCCAGGCCCCAGCCCCGGCCCCAGCGGCTGCGGTCCTGGCTGTGGCCACCACAGCCGCGGCCGTGCCGCCCCCGGTTATTATTATTATTATTATTCCTATTATTATTATTATTATTATTATTATTATTATTATTATTATTATTATTATTATTATTATTATTATTATTATTATTATTATTATTATTATTCCTATATCATAGGCATAGTAATAATCAGGAGCGTACTTAGCGAAATTCCGGGCCTGCCCGCGCCCCCCTGGCCCGCTGGCCGCGCCCAAGCGCGCGGGACCCAGGTGTTGGCTGGCTCCGGCGAGCGCCGCGCGCGCTGTGTGCGGGCCGGTCGCGACCGGTCGCACCTTACCCTGGAGCGCTGTTTGAGGCCGCTCCCCGGCGTGCGGGACCCAGGTTTTGGTTAAGGTGCTGCAGAATTAGCGCGCGCACGCAGCGAGGCATCGGGAGGTGGCAGACAGGGAGTTCCTGGGGTGCCGCGTTTTCGCGTGTCTGAGTGGCTGTGAGGGACCCAGATATGATTCTTCCGATGAGAAAATTATGTGTGCAAGAGCTGGACGCCGGGGCCGCGACTTCATGGAAGGTATGGGCGACATCCCGGTTTCCTGTTTCAGGTGGTTTATTCTGTGCACAGGTACGCGCTCAGCAAAAAAACTGGTGCCATGGTTGGGTTCGTCCATCCGAGCGCGCGCGAGGTTTAGGATTGAGGCCACGTGGCGCGGTCACCGTCGCTGTATCCGTGTTGCAACTAGTGCGATACCAATTTGGGAATGCACTGGTGAAAGGCTGCGGAAGCGGCACTGTTGGGCGCCGGATCCGGGCGAATCCTGGCCTGCATAAACCTGCCGTCGGCCAGGAAGCATTTCCCTAAGCACAAACTACAAACAAAGATAAGCCATTGTTACTTCATACGCACATACCAGGCGCGAAAGCACAGCAGAACTAAGTCCGGGTCGGAAAGCAGACTTTCTTGACACTGTTAGGGAATTGACCTCGCCGCAGCTGGCAGGTGTTCGAGGGCATCAGGTGTAAAACGGTAATTTAGATGGAGGGACCCAGCGGAAAATGAATAATGCGTAGGCGCGGCCGGGGGCGGCGGGGGGAGGGGGGCGGGGTTGCGAGGGACCCAGTTTTTTGTGCCTCGCGTCTTTATGCGGCTGCTGTACGGTGTTGCAAATTCGGGGAGGGACGGGGTGGAAAGCAGCGCGTGTGTATGCGGGAGTGTTGGGGGCCGCGCGGCGCGGCGCGCGCCAGCGCAAGGGACCCAGTTGTTCAGGCGCGCTTGCACACAGGCGGCAGGTCGCAAAAGGCAGTCTGACGCAAGCCGGCTGGCGCAGGCTGACTAGCGCAGGCTGCTGCGCTGGGGCGTCGTGTGGCCGTGTGGGCCTGGTTGCGCGGTGTGTGTGGTTGCGCTGCCTTGACTAGGGTGCGGGCGTCACGGCTGTGGTGTTGTGTGTACAATCGCAGCTGGTATCTCGGGGCCGGAGAACTTGCGCGGCATAGACCGCCCTTGGGGCCAGCTTTAAGCTGTTTCTTATGCGGATGGCCCTTGGCGCTTTGGTTTGGTGGCGTGCGTCTTGGGTTCCTTTCACGAGTGGTAGTCTTAGGACACCGACCTCCAGTGTGGGTGAGCAGCGCTTGCGTTTGCGGTGAACCCCCTGGTGGGGACCTCCCCTCTCTAGTGAGGCGAGGCGCATGTGGGGTCATTCGGGGTGCTTTCCTCGGGTGAGCGTACGTGTCTCGTACGTTTTTGGGGCCCTGGCTCTGTCCACGGCTGTCGCCCCACATGTAACCTCTTTCAGCTAACCAGTACCGCGCACACGTGTGAGCCCCCAGCCACGCCGCGCGCCAGCAGCCAGCTTCGCAGCTCCCCCATTTATAAAAACGCCCCTGAATATAAAACGTGCTTCAAGTCGGCCGCCTGCACAACTACCCGCTCCCAGTTGCGTGCCGCGCCAACCGCCAGCGCAGCTCCCCTGTCACCCGTTAGCTGTTGGGTGCGGTACCGTTATGGATCCAGTCAATTCAGTAGTTCTTTGGGAGTTGGGGCGGTTGCCGCCACGCTGCCGGCGTACACAGTGCTCCTCTGCTGCTTATCACAGCGCTCTCATTCCCTCTCTCTCTCTACTATGCTTACAGTATGGCACACAGTTCTAGTGGCTCATGCCGCTTGGCTTGCATTCGGTGTGCCAATCAAGCGCACCAGCCTAGGGGTTCCCGGGGACCCTCGCCACTTCCCCGACATTCTGCTCAATCTTTCAGCCGCGCGCCTCCGTACAGTGGCTACGCACCCCTGTCCTGCCGCACACGCGATTATGCTTCAAGCGGTTTTGCTCCGCCGTGACTACAAAAAAGCTTAAACAACCAGTCAACAAACGAATGGTAAACAACGGCTGCCACGGCACGGAAGGGCCTGACGCTGTGCCGTGTCCCTAGCGTCGCTGCCCGCACGGGTACTCTCCGCTCTACAACAACAGCTGCTCACACAAAACGCCGCACTTTGCAAGAAGGCACCGTGCGCCACTCAAACAGCTCTACAGCCGCGGCCAGCACCAGTTGGAAGCCCTGCAGAATTCGCGGCGGCTCTCTACCCTGCCACTCTCTCGCACCACTACCAAAGGCAATTACCACAAAAAATGACTACTCGGGTGGCTGTTGAAGATGTCTTCATGACGGCCGCTTCCAGCACGGACAGCCGCACGTGCCAAACCCACGCCTCTCTCCATGCGCATGCGCGCTTCGTGACCGCTACACAGACTTGCTCTTCTGACAACGTTAGCTGGTGGTGCCTGCTCAGATAACATACAACGCGCCAGATTACCTGACTTGCTCGTGCTAATGTACACGCGGCTACCGGCTTCGCCGCAAAAATGGGTCAAACTGAAGTGATCTCCGTCTGTCACTACCTGGCTTGAACGCACCCAAACCTTGCCTCCTCAACGGCGGCGGCAACCCTGGCAGCCGTGCTTGCCGCAGCGCGACAGTCGCTGCAGGGGCAGGCTCCACAGCCGCTCTTTAGGTAGTTCCTGGCATTCTTGGGCATAGAAGGTGTAGTGCTGAGGCGCTGGCGTGGAGGCCAAACCGCAAAATCTCGCAAACTTCTTTACGCCAGTCCTTATCCAAAATGGGTGGACCGAATGAACTAGGCATGGCGATTACGCAAATGCAGGTGACATGTCTGGCACGAAGGATGGCGCCGGGAACATCGGGGCCGGTGTCGGACCGGCTGGGGCCGGCAGGGGGCCCTCCTCGACCTGCGTGTGCGCCACGACGGCGTTGCTGTCCAGCTCATGTAGCCGGTTGCGCTTCTCCATGTTCCTGTGATAGCGGGAGCAGTCACAGACGTAGACCGCGCCTTATGATATCTGATAATGGACTCGGAGCCTGCTAATAACATAATGACAGCGTGGGCAACACCCACATGTACCGAAGCCATGCCCTGCATCGCTGCTTGCTGCACGCTGCCGCATCGGTGACAGCCCCATGCTAATCAGCGCTTTCTGCGTGTTCCACCCACTCACCACAGGAAGTCATTGAGCTGCACCATGATGGCCGCGTCCATGGACTCCACCTGAGCATGCAAACCCACCAATCAGGCGATGCCCAGGGTCACACGCAGGTGGCCGGCGGGTGGTTTGGGGCACTCGGCATTTATCTGTGCCCGCGCGGCCAGCGGCGCCCCAACACTCCCACCGCGGTTTTCCCAACAGTTTACGTTTTGCGGTATGGGATGTGTGCGGACTCACCGCGTAGATCACATCCTTCACCAGCTGCTGGCGTTCCTCCGGGAGCGTATTGAGGCACTGCGGGTCCACCGCAACCTCCACGTCCACCACATCCTGGCCGTCCTCGCTGCCGCCGAACTTGACCCTGTGGCGTGGAGCGGAGGCCGGGGAACCCAATGCGCAGGCGAGCGAACTTCAGCCCGGCGGTCGTCAGCCAGGTGAGGTCATGGAGTTGCGCTGTGGGCGCAAACATCACGCCAGCCAGCCTCCGGGAAGGAGGGCTAGAAGTTTGCATTGGTTACAAGCTGACGTGGTCGCGAGCGATAGAAGGGCCGCGTGGGAAGCGGCAACCGGACTCACGTGGCCAGGCCCGTGAAAGTGTGGCCCTCCATGCCGCTGGCGGTGGCGGTGGCCGCCCAGGTCAGCTCCACATCCAGCTCGTGCACGCTGGTGAACAGGAGAGAGCCACAGAGGGGCACGAGGCGTCAGGCAACCAACGTGTGGGGAGCGGGGCCAAACACGGCTGTGGTCGATGAGAGGTAAGACAGTTTACTCGATAACCAAATAAACGCTAGACAAAGCAGGTATGCCAACATGTCCGCTAACTTGGCATTGTTGCGTCGGTTGAGCCTGCTTGCTTACCGAAGCGCCTTGCGGCCGCTGCTCAGGTTGCCGCGGTACGACAGCAGCGAGGTGGTCTTGCAGCTGGCGCGGGGAGTGCGGTGCTTGAGCCCCACCAGCTTCTGGCCCAGCTCGTCCCACACCCAGCCCTGGCCGTCCTCGCTCATGGTCTCCAGCGCGAAGTTTGAGCCGGCGCCGGGGTGGGCCTGCGCAGGGGAGGACGGGAAAAAGACAGCTTCAGGTGCGGGAGACGGAAGGTCGGCTAGGCCCGGACCGAGGCAGCGTGCCATTTGGAATGCCACCGAGATGCAACCACCCAAGTGTTCGTGCATCATTATTATTATTATTATTATTATTATTATTATTATTATTATTATTATTATTATTATTATTATTATTATTATTATTATTATTATTATTATTATTATTATTATTATTATTATTATTATTATTATTATTATTATTATTATTATTATTATTATTATTATTATTATTATTATTATTATTATTATTATTATTATTATTATTATTATTACTCTGACCAGCCAGCGAGCACCCCCCTACCCCATGATGTGGTGCAGCAGGTGCAGGACGTCGCGCAGCTCGTGCAGCAGGACGCCTACGTGGTGTCAATGAGCCAGCCGCGCCGCCTGCGGCCGCCCCCGCCTGGGCCTGTGGCGCCAGGTGTGACCGGCGGCGGGTCGGACCCCTGCCGGCCCCGCCCACGCAGCCCCAGCACGTCCAGTCGCATGAGCCTTGACAGCCACCCACGGAGTGTTGGCGGCGCCAGTGCAGGCGCTGCCGCCATGAGCATCAGCAGCGACGGCGCGCCCCCTTTTTTTTTTTTGAAACTTCTTCCTTACGGCCCGGCATGGCCGTGGGGGCCACCAACGCACCAACAACCGCCAACAACACCGCCAACACCCCGGCGCCGCCGCGGCCGGCGGTGGTTTGTAATGCCGCCGCCGGTGGGGGCGGCGAGCCTCAGGCTACTGACACTCAATGTCAATGTGCGGAGCTGAAGCAGCGCCTGGAAGCGCACATTGCCGCTCATCCCGCCGCCAGTGCAGGTGCTGACACAACCGTGATGTGGGAGGCGGACAAGGGCTTCTTGCGTGAGGCCGCCACCGACACCCACCGCCGGCACGCTTGGCAGGCTCGGGATGGGCTTCATGACGTTGTGCTGGCTGCCGACCTGGCCGCCACCTTGGCAGGCCAGCCCGGCACCAGTGCGGCGCAGCGTCAAGCCGCGGCCATGGCCAACCTGGCGGTGCGTGAACAACAGACTTTACTTTACTTTACTTTACCTTACTTTACTTTACTTTACTCTTCTTCTTTTCTTTTCTTCTCTTCTTTGGGGCTGTGGCTTTCCGCTACGTACAGCCCCAAAGCTTTTCTTTGTTTCTGGGGCTCCTGAGCACTCTTACGGCTTTCTAATATTGCTTTCAAGATGCTTCAAAGTATGGTTATGCAGTCGCGGAGCTCGGCGACCTTGTTTTCTGTGGGTCAACCAGTGCCAGCAGTTGCGCGATATTTCGTCTCCGTCTCTCTGTAAGCCTTGGACGCTTATGGGACCGTTTCCTTAGACTCTCGAGGTTTAAGCACGGTTATGGCGGCAGCTATCGTGGAGTCAGCGACAACCTGGTTTTCGGCATTCTAACATCTTGGCGAGCACGAAGCGGTGCTAGCTCACCCCAGCAGTTTACTTGATGATCGCGTCTTGTTGGTGGCCTTGAGCTCGTCTTGGACAAGCTCGACGACATTTTCATTGTCACTTTCAGCATTGTAACATCTTCACGAGGAGTGCCTTTCGTCAGCATGGTTTGGTTTGGTTAAGTATTTACTCTGTGCAGGTGCTCCGTGGATGGCGGGAGCCATTTATATGGCCACGGGGCAGCAACCTCCGGCGCCAGCGCGTCACTATAGACCCACGCCCAGTTGGAAGCGGCGTCTGGACGCACGTGGGTGAGCAGCGCCCGGGTGAGCACCTTCCAGGGCTGCCGGCCTGGCTGGGCTAGCAGGGCGAGCATCTCAGCTTGCAGGGCAGCCAGGAACGCAGGCAGGTCGACGTGGTTGACACCCCCATCCTTGCGCGGCAGGCAGGCAACCTCCTAGAGGGATGGCCCTGGCTCTCAGGACGGAATAGCTGTGAACCGATACCGACGTTTCCCTGAGGCTGACAATGTATCTGAGGCTCCTAAATGTCCCTGTCAGGGTTACTTATTGAGGGGGCCAAATTGATCCTAAGTAAAGCTGCTGCAACCGGTGGTTGTAATCACCTTTACGCCCCTTCACGAACATTCACGCCCATTCATGCTATTTGAACCATGCCGGCTCTGTTTACAGTCTTCCTCTGTCCCCAGCCGCATTAGCTACACTAGCCTACCATTCTTGAATTCGTGAGAGCACCCTTGGCTACCTTGATGGCACTAAAGGCACTAACTACACTAACCTCACTGAACCCAACTGAATACGCTAAATACGCCTTCTTGACACACCCGCGCAAACACACCATCTACACCATGTTTACAGCCACATCAACTACCTCCATCCACCTTGCTTGGTTGCTCTTGTATTGATGCGTCTCGACAGCGGGGGGGGCGGGGGGGGTAGCCACAAAACTCCAGACCCCATGCCGCAAAATCCCAGGGGGGTCCCCCCGGGGGATAGTCCCCCCTGTCTCTCCCCCTCTCGTACAGCCCTTCAAACTCGTCTAATTTTGGTTGGGTTGGTGTCAATGCACTGCTTCCTCGGCCGCCGCGCTGTCGCCCCATGGCAGCACACTTGGCGCGGCATCGCCGCCCCTGGCGGCGGCGCTCTACGCCTACGCGCCGCCGCCCCCGTGGCCGCGATCGCCGGTTGGCGCCGTCGCCCCCGCGGCGGCGCCTTGCGTCTACGCGCCGTCGCCCCCGCAGCGGCACACTGTGCCTACGCGCCGTCGCCCCCGCGGCGGCCCGCAGGCTGGCCGGCCGCACACCCACAAATGGGAGTATTTGCGAGCGTGTGCGCCGTCCAGCCCCCAACCCCCTCGTCGCCGCCCCACGGAGATGACACCGGTATCCGGCCGATCCTGGGGCTGCATCACCTTGCCTGCATGCATTTAACCCCCACCCGGCCGGCGCTGCCTCCCTGTGCGGCCGCCGGTTCCTGACGGGTGTGGGGAACCGCAAGGCGGTCCGCACCCGTCACTGTCCTGCTATTGCTTACCGTCCATCGTGCCCGTCCTTGCACGGCTCCGCATTCACATGGCCCATGCCGCATGACGTACGACCGGGATTGCGCCGTGCAACGCGCGTGTTGCTCTTTTTCTGTTGGCTGCCCCGCGTCAGTACTTTAATCCTTCATTGCATGACCTCATTCTCAGTGCCTTTCCTTAGTTTTAGGTCAGCACCCGCCGCCCCGCAGCGCAGCCTCAGCCCAGCACCGCACAGTCTCGCTGATTCCTCGCCTGTTCTTTGAGCGCGTTGTTGCCTTGCCTGCTGCTTCGTGCCTTCCGTGGTTTTTCCTTTACAATTCTTTCTCTCTTCCCTCGCATGTCGTGCTGGGCACCGGTGGCGCTGGCGATTTTCAGGTTGGTCACACCTCGAGCAAGGCTGCGCCAGCCCAGCGTGCCCTCAGCCCAGCAGTCCGAACCGTACAGCTTACAGCCTCCTGGCGGTCTTGGGCCGGCTCATGTCAGCGGTTACCGTCTCTCGGAGGTAATGTGGCCGCGCACTACGCCTTACCGCTCACCCTCGTCTCATGCTGCTTGCGAGACACGACATCAACATCGGGTGGCGTGCTTTCGCTTTCATTTCGCAATTTAGCGCATGTCTTTAGCACTCCTTCCAGTGAGCTCTATTGCGCTGTGTAGTTACTGGGACACCGCCTCATGTTTGGGTCAGGCCGGGATTCCAATGCTTTAATGCGTCTGACCAGGGGTGACCGGGCCCACCCAAAACTGGCCACCAAAATGCATGTGTAACCTCATGCAACTACAAATTTGGGTTGCGGCGTCCTTGGATGCCTTTTGCGCTGTTCTGGAGGGTGCTGGGTGTGGCAGGCCGGAGACATGTCACGATGACATGTCACGACCCACAGCTGAAGACGCACGTAAACCCATGCCTGGCGACGCAGGCACGTGCCCCCGGGCCTGAAACACCTTTCCCATTACTTATGGATAGCTTCTGTGTGCATTGGTCAGCGTTTGAGGCCCAAAGACGAAATCTAGCAAATCCGCCCGCAAAACCGTGGAGACCTGTGGGGGGGGTTCCATCCCCCAACTTTGAGGCCCCATATCTTTGCACCGAGAAAACCATTTTCAGGTTTAAAAGCGGATTCTAAACGCTCTCGTGAAGCTCTTTAATTTTGGACCATGGGGTATGTTTCGGAAGATCCTACCCCCCCTGGGTCTCAATAGTCTGTCGACAGTATTCCCAGGGGGGGGGTAGAATCTTCCGAAACATATCCCATGCTTAAAATGGATAGAGCTCAACGATAGCGTTCAGAATCCGCTTTCAGAATAAAAAATGGGGTATTGGGTGCAAAGTTATGGGCCTCCAAAGTTTTGGGTCGGTCGGTCGGTCCAGGGTCCCCCAAGGTTTTGTCACGATTTGTGCAAAACTTTGTCCCACGAGCCCCGAACGCTTCTGTAAGCCTGCGCGTGCTACTGCAACACACTGTAGCAATGTTTGCAGCGATGGAGGACACTGCAGGAAGCAATGACGTGAAAAGTTGTTGACATGTCGGCATGTCACCACGGCATGTCACCCAGCCACATGTCACCCAGCCACAGTCCATTCGCGGTAAACCCCAGTCCAATCGCGGTAAACCAACCGAGAGCATAATATTGTTGCGTGTCGCTATGCGCTTAGCCTGTTTCATTGTTGGCTGGGGTGGGTCAGGCCAGGTCAGACCCGGGGACATTTCCATGGATAGAATTTTGCACATGTCGAAATCACGTGCACGATCGGCAAATCGCACAGCGTGATAGAGCACATCAAGAGCAGCCGATTGGGACCACTCCGGCATTAAATGGAGGGGTAAAACCCTCTGAAACACACGGTTTTATCCATGGGGGTCGGTCGGTCGGTCGGTCAGGGGGTCCGGGAGGTTTTGTGGCCTGGGGTCAAAAAAGTTTGTTCCTACCCCCCCCCCCCTGGTATTCTTATTCCTCGTACAAAGCCCTGCTCAACAACATCCTCGCGCTCTTGAAGTGTCGCTTGCACGAGCGCCTCCCCATCCACCTCCTCAAAGTCAAGGCGCACTCAGGGGTCACATACAACGACCGAGCAGATGAAGTGGCGGTGAAAAACCGCCAAGGGTGTACGCATGCCTGGTGCCGAGTGGCTGACCGTGGAATCAAACAACGACCCATGTAGCAAGTATTTCTGGCTAAAACACAGTTCACACAACGATCTGAAGGAGAGCCTGCGGACTCCACAGAGGGCCATTACGCGCACGACCTCAATCAAGTAAGGCATCGGCACACCAGTGGCCCCCACATTACCCTCGGCCACACCCGCAAGACCCCCTACACCGGACCTGGACATCACATCCAGCACACGAAACCTAAACCTCCAGTCTGGCCGGCACCGCAAAAGCCAAGCACGTCATGGACTCCCGCTATGGCCAACTGTGGAACAACAAGCTAGCGGCCCTATTCCACCGCGCCCCCCTCGCCAACCCCAACACCCCGCCCCTTGCCCCCTCTGAGGTGGCCCCGACTTGGGTGGGCATATTCTCGGCGGATGCCACAACACAGAGCTCCACGCCATGTACATAAAACGACACAACATCGCGGCTCAAACCATCACACACGCTATCTTGCGGGGCAGCAACAGAGGCAGCTACATGATCATGGGCGCCACGTCCCACGCTGACCTGCCAAACTATGCCGCCGACACCCACCTCCCCGCATGGCTGCTGCCCGATGAGGCCAACCAAACCCCCGGACGCCACTTCCACTACCGACCCGACATCCTGTTCATCCCATCCATCACACTCGCCGCCTCCCGCGCCCCCAGTTTTACAGTAACACCAGGCGAACACCACACCGTCCACATCATTAAGGCCGGGTACTCCTCCGACACCAACCACACCGCCAAGCAACACGAGAAAACCCAACAACACCAAGCCCTTGCTGCGAAACTCACAGCCACAGGATGGAAACTGCAGTACTGTACACCAGACGAAGCGTCATCAGCCTGGGTTTCGCAGGAACCATTCGAAAGGACCTACACCCACTGCTCACCCAAGTGGGTGTGGCCCCCGCCAACGCTGGACGGTGCTGTGATGCCTGCAGTGTACCCGGACGAGCCCGAGGCAAGCCCTTGGGACCCAGGTCTTTGCTTTTCGATGGGGAATGCTTGGCTCTGGAAGTAGTTCAAGCTCTCATGCCTTTTAGTTCAGGACCGGCAGCGCTCTGCATCCAAGCCGCTCTCAGGATTGGGACCTCGGGATATGTGTGGGTCACCGTGCCCTGCCCTCAACCGTACAAACAACCGGTTGGGTCCAAACACCCATTGGGCGCCCCCGCCCACACCCCAAGGCTGCCCGACCTGGGCATCACGCCATGCCCTCGCACCAGGGCCCCACTCGGCCCCAAATTCACGCGCAGCACCACCTCATAAACAAGGCCTACCTCCTCTCATCCTCTGCGGCAGCCGAACCCGCTGCCAGCAGCATACCAGGTGCCGGTCTTGGGGATGCGCAGGCACTTGAGGTGAGCCTTGGGTGAGCCTTGGCGGCGTGCGACCCTGCAGTGCAGTTCCACACGCCCGTTCAGGTCTGGCAGCACTCTGCTTGCAACACAGTCAGTGTACTTGCAACACCACAGAGTTGTAGGGTGGATGGTCTGCCTCTCCCCCGCCTCCCCCCCGTTTTGGGCTTGGAATTACCTTCCCGCCCACACACACACAGGCAGTTGCCCTCAACTGTCCGAACACCGTTCCCAGGAAATGATTTGACATGACGTGCTTAACACAGAACGGGAGCAGGTGAACGGGGAGGGGGACCACCTGAGGGGGGCGGGGGCCTGAGGGCTTTATTTGTGGTTTGTTCGTGCAGGCTTGATTTGCGGTTCAAGGAGGTGCGTGATGGCCTTCTCCGACCACCTGGCCCACTCAGAACTGTCACATTGTCAGTGGGCGATTACCAGGGTGGAGGGCCCCGGGGAAAGATGCGGGCACGGGCTGGAAAGATGCGCCAAGGGCTGGAAAGTGTGCAGGGGTACCGAAGGGTCACGACACACGCGCCGTGCGGAACACTATGTTGCCGGGCCAGCATCCAAACGCTACACGACTTAACACTTGCACTACACCAGGAACATCGTGATGGCGCTGTGTCCCACGAGCGACATCTTGCAGATGATCAGGAGCTTGCTCGCGAGGGTCCGTGCCATAGCGCGATGGAACAAACACCTAAGCAGCACCGCAAAACTATACTACTGCGCAGCAACGCTAGCGACTTGCAAGTAAGCGCGCTCGCTCCAACCGAACGCGGTCGCTAGCTTCCAGCGCATAATATTAATTGTTCACGGAATCTTGAATAATAGCATATCATGAAGTGAGCCATGCCTACCTCATAACCACGACCCCGAACAATGTGTACACTGTCCCCTTCTTGTAATCCGTGATCATAAAGACGCGTTGGGATTTCCTTCATTGAATCTGGGCAGCACCCTGACGAGTCAGGGCGGGCGCCCTGACCGGTCAGGGCGCCGCCCTGACCGGTCAGGGCGGCACCCTGACCTGTCAGGGCGGGTCAGGGCGCCGCCCTGACCGGTCAGGGCGCCGCCCTGACCGGTCAGGGCGGCGCCCTGACTGGTCAGGGCCTCAGACTAAAAAATTCCTATGCAGATATATAATCAAGTCTGTAATTTAATATGAAGTCTGCAGGCAACTTGAGTATCCTGTAGGGCAAATTTGTTCAAGACCGAAATCGCTCTGCAGGATCAACAAACTTCGCTGCATATATAAAATTATGTCTGCATGGATCATTTGATCTTGCAGATACAACAGTACTCTGAGGCGCCCTGACCGGTCAGGGCGCCGCCCTGACCGGTCAGGGCGGGTCAGGGCGCCGCCCTGACTGGTCAGGGCGCCCGCCCTGACTAGTCAGGGTGCTGCCCAGATTAGACGAAGGGAATCCAACGCGTCTTTATGATCACCGCCAGGGTGCCGCCCCGACTAGTCAGGGCGCCGCGCGACTACTAGTCGATCGTCGGGGCTCCGCCCCGAATTAGACAAAGGAAATCCCGACGCGTCTTTGCTTCCCTGACAGCAGATTATCGTCACAATCCGACCCTCCAAGAGAGTGAGCATGACGCCCACAAATCTAGTGGACTTCGGTTCTCATGTATTGCACAGGGGAGGTGAATACAACATTTCAACAAACATGTCTCGCGACGAGGTGGCTACGTTCACTGCTTGGCTACAGTCTAGTATGGGCCATAATAATTATGAAATGGTGGGAATAGTGGGAACCCGCTATGCCACAATAATGGGCCAGCACCGGCCGGGCGCTCGCTCCTCCTGCCCTCCCTGCCTGTGACACCTGTCTCTAGCTTCGCATATGACTGCAATTGCTGCAGCTCATCATGCACCTGCTGCAGCTCACCCCTCCAGTGCCCTAGCCCGTGCCGCTGACCTGGCGCTGTGAATACAGCCAGGTCCACCCTAGACAGTGTGTGTGTTGGTTGGGGGCTAACCAAGGGAGGCGCCTACCTAGTCCCCTTGCCGCCTTGAGTCTCGTGATTGAGTACTCAAGACAACCGGCGACAGCGAGGCTCACCAGGCTTCGTCACTGCCCCACCACGCTCATCACCTCCTGGCCAGAGCGCACACCTGCTCTTAGTCCACCGGAGGAGACGCCCAACCCCTGACCACGCTAGCAACCTCAGAAGGGTCCCTCCTGGCCATAACACCGCGGGGCCCAGCGGGCGGAGCCTAAAGCGCTAGCCAGAGAGACAAAAGAAAACAGCAAAAAAAGACACGCCCACAGACAGCACACGACATGCAACAGCACAGGGACAGGTGGCTGCGGGGCTGAGTCCAACGACCCCGCAGCCTGGCACAACCTCGACCTCAACCCAGACAGCTCTCGAGCGACTCCAGGGCAGACTATGCCTACGGGCAGCCACAGACACGTCTTGCCACTCCACTGCAGCACCGAGACAAGGGATGCTCGCGGCCTCAGTGGGTGCATCGGTATGTGGGGCAGGCACAGCCCACAGCAACGGATGCGAAACGGAAAGCAACATTTCGGACAGTTGAGGGCAACTGCCTGTGGCGGTGTGTGGATGGGGGAGGGTGGGGGAAGGGCCAGACCATGCACTCTACAACTCTGTGGTGATGCAAGTACACTGACAGTGCCATATGTAGACCACAGGTGCTTTTGATTGTTTCAGGGGGTATCTGGGCAGGAAATTCTGGGCCCCCAAAGTTCACGGTCGGTCGTCCCTCCCCAGGGACCCCGGGCGTCGGTCGGGGATTCGGGATGAGCCCCAAACGGCCCATACTCAGCCCGAAGTACGCCAAAGGAAGCAGCACGTAATAGATACGTGTATTAGGTGCCATAGCCATGATGATTGCAGCTCGGGAAGGTTCATTCCCATGTCTGGGCGTGGACATGTCGGCACATGTCCCACGCATTGGCGCAGGCTCACTTGGCGGGGGGCTCGATAGCGGGCGTGCTCAAGGATCCTCATACCCACACTACCTTGTGCATATCAGCATTAGTGGCGGCCTTTTGGGGTTGAATATGTGGCGCTTTGGTGGCCTCGGCTGGAACTGGGGAAACCCATGGGTGGAAATCCCGCAAGTGTGGAAATTGAGGAGCAGGCGGGTATTGCACGATGATGAGAGCACGTGAAGAGGAGTCCATTGGCACGGCAAGGAAAAGAGGCGACAATGCAAACGGGGTGCAGCAAGCAAGCTAAGAGACACGCAGCCCCCCCCCCCCCCCCCCGATCCCAACCCAGGGAAATGCTCTTCCCCCTAGTAAGTGGAGGAGAGGACGACGAGGCAGGGCAACGCAAGCTGAGAGCTTAAGACAACACGGCGGAATGGGGCACAGTGACGGGGTAGCAGAGCTGCGGGACGTTCCAAAACCCCACACAATAAAAAAGTGTAACCCCTGGTGGCGTCACCCAACCCGATAAGCCCAGTGACCCCCTGCTCACCCCCCCCCCCCCCCTGTGTGTGATGAGTGAGGCACGGCGTGGGCGGCTGGCTGGGGCTGGCCCCCGCTCCCCGCTCCACTGCAGCACCGAGACAAGGGATGCTCGCGGCCTCAGTGGGTGCATCGGTATGTGGGGCAGGCACAGCCCACAGCAACGGACGCGAAACGGAAAGCAACATTTCGGACAGTTGAGGGCAACTGCCTGTGGCGGTGTGTGGATGGGGGAGTGAGGGCGGGGGAAGGGCCAGACCATGCACTCTACAACTCTGTGGTGATGCAAGTACACTGACAGTGCCATATGTAGACCACACGTGCTTTTGATTGTTTCAGGGGGTATCTGGGCAGGAAATTCTCGGGCGTCTGGAGTGCACACTCCCGAGTGACCTGCCTCCGGGATTCGGGAGGAGCCCCAAACGGCCCATACTCAGCCCGAAGTACGCCAAAGGAAGCAGCACGTAATAGATACGTGTATTAGGTGCCATAGCCATGATGATTGCAGCTCGGGAAGGTTCATTCCCATGTCTGGGCGTGGACATGTCGGCACATGTCCCACGCATTGGCGCAGGCTCACTTGGCGGGGGGCTCGATAGCGGGCGTGCTCAAGGATCCTCATACCCACACCACCTTGTGCATATCAGCATCAGTGGCGGCCTTTTGGGGTTGAATATATGGCGCTTTGGTGGCCTCGGCTGGAACTGGGGAAACCCATGGGTGGAAATCCCGCAAATGTGGAAATTGAGGAGCAGGCGGGTATTGCACGATGAGAGCACGTGAAGAGGAGTCCGTTGGCACCACTTCGGTATTAACTTCAAGCTTGAATATTGACTCGTATGAGGTAGCTGGGGTAGCTGGGGTTCCTACCCCAGATCGTGATAGTGTAAACAGTAATAGAAGTGATAGCCTGAGTGGATAGCCTAGATAGCCTGCAGTGTGGTTAGTTAGTGTGGTGTGGTTACTCTGAAGCTAGCCTCGATGGTGTGGTCACTCTGGAGCTAGCCTCGGTATTTTTACTTACTGCTGTGAAGGCAAGGGGAGGTTAGGAAAAATTGCCACCCCCGTGGAGAGACAACAACACTGAAGTAACTGGATGGAGTCCCCCACTGAGTCCCCTTCATTGACTGATCAAACTGATCATTTGAGACCCCGGCACAGCTAGCACAGCCGCCACTAACTCAGCCCAGTTCTGCGGTAACAGTGAAGGCCATCTAGGCCAACTGCTTAGACTGCTAGAAGACAGCCAAGCCTGCTGAAACGAAGTTAAACCCGCCTAATCCTATCCCCTTTTGAAAACCCCCCAGTCAGTGCTGATTTATGGGCATCATACGCATTAAGAACAAGGACATGGGGTTGTGAGGACACTGGGAATGAATAAGGACAGGAGAGGCCGTTATACAACGGCCGGGTGGGGGGGGGGGGGGTAGTTCATTCCAGAAACCAAAAGCGAAACGACCAAGAGAACCCAAACCAACCAGCCCAACCCAGAGCGTGGAGGTGGGGGAAGGTGGGCAGTAACAACCGCCAGGTTAGATTATATCTGTCACACAACATGCCTGCAGAACAATGAAGACGTCTGCAGGGGCATTCCAAATGTTCCTGTCACAGGAACACCGCCCGAGGTGTTCACAGCTATTCTGCAACAATGGTCCTGTAGCGGTCTCGAGCCATCCCTCTAAACCTCCCTCTTGGGCAGGAGCAGCAGGTTCCCATGAGACACCAGGCTAGCATCCTCAGCATGCAGGGAGCGTGCTGCAAACCGGTCAACGACGTCCGTGAGCTCCTTCAGCTGTGCTGGCGCTGGGTTGAGGAAGCTGAAGTGGTAGGCGAGCTTCACGGCCAGCACCTGCTTCGCAATGTGCACACGGCCAACGAGGGTGAGCGACAGAGCTGCCCACAGGCGCGCCACGTAGGCCATGCTGCGGGAGCGTTTGTCGTACAGGGCCACAGCAGCGCCCTCAGAGTCCCAAGACAGCGGCACACCCAGATGTGTGACGGCGTCCGTGACAAAAGGCACCCCCGTGTGCGGACACGTGCCCGTGAGATGCGCAAACCTGCCCAGGCCAATGGCCCGGCTCTTGGCCAGGTGAACGCGGGCGTTGGAAGCACGGCAGAACAGCTGCACCGCCGCCATCAGCTTAGGCCCATCCACAGCGGGGTCGCGCGCGGTAAGCGTCGTGTCATCGGCATGGTGGCCGGCGGGCGGCGCCGGCGTGCCGTCAGGAAGGAGGGGCGTGTGAAGCGCGCCTTGCTCCACCTGCCGCCGCAGGTAGGACGTCAGCGGCTGCAGCTGGATGACCCACAGCGGCGGTGACGCTGTGCTGCCCTGCGGCAAGCCGTTTAGCACTGGGAAGGGGTCTGAGAGCATGCCGTTCACACACACGCGGGCAGAGCCGTTAGCAGTCAGCAAGCGGATCCAGTGCAGCATGCGTGGCCCAAACCCCAGGCCCTCCGCGGACGCATACAGCCACTGGCGATGCACCCGGTCATACGCCTTCTCAATGTCCAGGAAGTACAGCGCTCCACCCTGGCGTGGCGCGCCGTCAGCGTCCACATCCAAGCGCATCCACTCGATGAGGGCTTGGTGGTACAGCGCGATGTCGCCAATCCAGCGGCCGGTGATGAATGCAGTCTGCAGCTCGTCCACAACGGCATCCAGTGCGGGCTGCAGGCGGTTGCTAATGGCCTTGGACACCATCTTGAAGTCGCAGTTGAGCAGTGTGATGGGCCGGTAGGACGCCAGCTCGGTGCGGTCCAGGCTTTTGCCCTTGTAGATGAGGGTGATGATGCCCTCGCGCCAGGACGTCGGCAGCACGCGCCGCCATCTCGCCCCCATCTTGAGCGTCTGCAGCAGCGGCAAACACGGCAGCGGCAGCGGCGCAGGACAGGCTGGGGCGGGATGGGGCGGGCTAGGGTGGGGTAGGGTGGGGTAGGGTGGGGTAGGGGGCCCCTCGGGGGGTAAGTGAAAACGTATTGGCCTATGATGTACATAGCGGTCGTGATAGATGAGGCGAGGCTCATTGCTATAGTGATCACTCTACTCGATAGGGCTGATCCCGGTCACTCCTCCAGCTCCAGCTCCATAGCTTGCGGTAGCGCGCAGAGCAGCATCCCGTCCACCACCGCTAGGATCGGGTGGGTGGCGTCAACTCCTTCCCAGCCCTTTCGGGGCACACCGAGTTGCGCGAACTGCAGCAGCCGCGACCAAAAGTCTGCGACTGCGCGAGCGCACGCAAGCTCGGTGTGGTTGACGCCTGGCTGCGGCGGCGTCAGCTGCGTGGGCGGGACCTCATCTGGGTCAGCATCCGCCCCCGCTGCTGCCGCCGCCGCTGCCTCGGTGGGTGCTGCTGCCGCCGCCGCCGCTTGGTCTCCCTGGGCCGCTGCAGCGCGCGTCATCCCGCGCAGCCGCACCCGGCCGTGTTCTATGGCGGCAAGCGCCGCCATCGCCACCACATCCCACACGCACTGCTGGACGCCCGAGGGCGCCTGCACTAGCCATAGCTGGGCTTGGCTGATGGGCTGGGGCCCCGGGGTGTGCGCGTTGATCTGCGCCACCACCGCCTTTGCCACCGCGCAGCCCCAGAAGTGGTGCTGCCGCGGCTCAGGCGGGGGTGGCGGCGGCTGGACCCGTTGTGGCGCTGCCATGGCCATACTGCCCACAGCCGCACGGCTCTCGTCGAGCCGTGGGCATGTGAGTGTTGCCCGGCAGCGGCACGGCGTCGATGGCCAGCCGCCACAAAGTCTCGAAATGGCGCCGCTCCCACCGGACGCGCTGCCACAGGCGCGCAAGGGTGCCCCGAAAGGCGCCGAGCGCCGCTGCCGCAGCTTCAGGCAGGTCCTCACGCCGTGCCTCCGAGCGGGGCGGCAGGCCAAGGGCCGCCCGCTCATAGTCCTCGTGGAGTCCGGCACGGCGTGCCGCTATGCTGTCCAGCTGCAGGGCTGTGGCCATGCGGACGGTCAGCTTCTCCAGGGGAATTTTGACTGACTCGGTGCCGGGCAACACCCATCCCATGCGCGGCATGATGATGGTGCTGATGACGGAGGAGGTGGAGGGGGCGGGGGGCGGGGCGGGGCCCGGGCCCGCAAGCTGTGCGGCTTGGGCCCGTGCGGCGTTTATCCACGCTGGTGGGATGTCATCAACCAGGCCCTGGAGGGCGGCGAGCGTGGGGCCACGGCGACGCTGGCGTGCGTCTGTTGGGGCCAGGTGGGCTCTCAGCCACCCGTCCCAGTCGATAACGGCGGCCGTGTCGAGCGGGCGCGCGTCGTATGCTCGCACCAGGTCGCCAATGGTGAGCAGCTGCGCACAGGCACGTAGTGCCCTGTGGCGGTAGTCAAGGCCGCGGCCCTGCGTGCACTGCGCGGCGCCAGCAAGTGCAGCTTCTGGCGCCGGCTCCTCCTCTGCCTCCAGGTCTGGGTCTGCCTCGCCACCCTCCGCCAGGGGCGGCGGGGAGAGGAGCGGGTTGCCCCACAGGGGCGCCGTATAGCACCAGGCCCCTGGCTCTGGTGCGGGTTCCAGCGCCTGCACCGGCGGCAGCCAGCCTAGCGCCGTCGCCGTGCGCTCGGCGTCCTCAGGGAGGGGCAGGCTGGGGACAACGTCGCCCGCGCCCGTCGCTGCTGGCACTGCCGTCAGAGCGCTGCTAGGCCGCATGGAGGGGTGGTGATGGTGGAGGAATGTGGCGTACGCGACACACCAGGGCTGCGGCAGCGTGGTGGCGGGGGCGGCATCGTGGGCGGCTAGGCGGGCGGCCCACGTGGCGTGCCGGCCGCGCACGTGCTGTATGAGGGGCAGGGCTCCGAAGCCGCCGGCGGTGGGGTGTCCGTACAGCAGCTCGGTTGGGATGCCCGTCAGGCGCTGCTCCGCGGCCTCCGGGGCTAGGCGCCGGTCCACCACGCGTGCGACGAGCCGCTCCAGTTCCCGAGCCACGCCGTCAGGCATGCCGCTGTGTTCCATGTGCCAGGTGACCATAGAGGTGCAGTAGGCGGACGCGTTGCTCGCACGGCCGAAGGCCGAGAGCCCCAGGTGGGCGACGCGCCGCAGGCGCCGCTTGGCTTCCCGCAGGCGGGCGGTCCAGTCCAGCTGCAGGCGGGCAGGGTCGTTGCTGAACGGCACGCTGAGCGCGGTGGCAGCCGCCACCACCTTCAGCCCGCAGATGCGGTCCTGTGCGGCTGCATCTGGCACAGTGGCGCCAGGGGCTGGCATGGGGCCGGGTCCAGGCGCGGCACCGGGGTGGGCGGCGGCTGGGGTGGGCGCGGCGTGTATGGTGGCGGCCGCCGGGGCCGTGGGTGCGGGGGCCGTACCGGGGGCGGGGGGGCCGGCAGCTGCAGCTGGTGCTGCGGCCGTGGCGGCGCCCTCAGCAGTAGCGCCGTCCGCGGCTGCGGCGCCCAGCCCGGCTGCGGCCGGTAGGCAGCCGACCCGCAGCAGCTCCACCTTGGTGAGGTTGAGGCGCTGCCCTGATGCGCGGCTGAAGGTGTCCATGGCCGCCAGGAAGTTGGGCACGGCCGCGTCGCTCTCCAGGAGCACTTTCGTGTCGTCAGCAAACTGCGCTGCCGTGGTCAGTTCGGTGCTGTCGGGGTGCAGGCGGATGCCCACCTGCTGGCGCTGCAACCAGCATAGTAGCGCCTGAGCTACGAAGAGGTACAGCAGCGGTGCCAGCGGGCAGCCCTGCCGCACCCCCGCCACCATAGTGACTGGCGCTGACCAGTGGCCGTTGACGACAGCTTGCGCCGTGGTGTGCTGTAGGAGGGTGCTGATCCACCCGCGCAGCTGCGGCCCGGCCCCCATTGCCTCCATGGCGGATAGGAGGAAGTTGCGGTCAATCGTGTCATACGCCTTGGCGAAATCCAGGAAGGCGATGATGGCCGAGCGCTGCTGCTGCTTCAGCAGGTGCGGCAGCAGCCGCAGTAGCTGGATGTTGGCGCCAATGAGGCGTCCGGGTAGGAAGGCGGTCTGCTCCAGCGATACCACCTTTCCCAGCGCGGGCGCCAGCCGGTTGGCCAGCACCTTCGCCAGGATGCGGTAGGCGGTGCCGAGTAGGGTGATGGGGCGGTAGTTGCCCGGCTCCGTGACGTCGCCCTTCTTGTACAGCACGGAGATGACCCCATGCAGAAAGCCTACGGGCGCCTGGCCCGTTTTGCCGACTGCACTGAAGAGGGTGGCGAGGACTGGGCTGAGGGGGCCCCGAAAGGCCTTGTACAGGTCGATGGGCAGGCCATCCTTGCCGGGCGCCTTGCCCGGCTCCATCCTGCCCAGCGCCGACCGCACCTCGCCCGCCGAGACCTCCACGGCGCCCACCGACGTGTCTGCGTCCGCGGGTAGGCTGATGTGTGTGTTGGTAAACGGAAACGGAGAGGAATCCCCGCAATCGCTCGCAGTTACTGACGGATACGTGTGTGTGTGTGTGTGTGTGTGTGTGTGTGTGTGTGTGTGTGTGTGTGTGTGTGTGTGTGTGTGTGTGTGTGTGTGTGTGTGTGTGTGTGTGTGTGTGTGTGTGTGTGTGTGTGTGTGTGTGTGTGTGTGTGTAACAACGGGTTTACAGGCGGCCTGACGAGTCTCGTGATCGAGTACTCGGGACAGCCAGCGACAGCGAGGCATTTAGGCCACACGCTGCCGCTATCACGCGTCTCCCCTGCCCAGAGCGCAGCCAAGCTCTGTGTGTGTGTGTGTGTTTACAAGGTGGTGCGCACTTCTTGTGCCTTTCTGCCTCGCGAAAACCGAAGGCCTGGGCCGGGGTGGCCCTTATAACGCCTAACTAACTTTGGTTGTTCAGCTCTCTCATTCCTGCTCCTAAGTTCCCATACGGTGTGAAAGCAGCGCAGCAAGTCTGGCCGGGTCCGCATTCTGCATCACTTCCTGCATGCCCTTGCTAAAGTCGAGGCCGCTGTCTGTCCTCATCTGCTGGTCGTAAGCCGTACATGTCATCAAAACGTGATGTTTGTCCTCTACTTCGTTGGCTGTGCACAGCGGGCACAGGGGGGGGGGTAGGAAACAAAGTTTCTTACCCCATGCTCTAAAACGATAGATCTCAACGAGATAGTAACGCACGTGCTTTTAGTGTTTTCAGGGGGTGTCTGGTGAGGAAGTTCTGGGCCCCCAAAGTTGACGGTCGGTCGTCCCCCCCGGGGGTCCGTGGGGTTTCGGGAGCCTGACCTCAGGGATTCCGGGAGGAGCCCCAACATGCCCTAACTCAGTCCTACGGGGCCCAGACGCAGCAGGATATGATGCACATATGCTTTTGGTGCAACGCCTCACACGATTACGCGCTGGGAAGGCCTAACTCGACGCCTGGACGTGGACATGTCGGCACATTTCACACACACCGACAAATGCGCATGACACTGGCGGTAGACTTGAGACCCAGAGCGGTCTGGTAACACACAATCAGGTATCATCGTAGCATTAACACAACAAGTAATGCATTTGGGAGTGAATACGGGTCCGTTTACGTGGCGGGGGTTGGGCCGGGAATCTCAATGGATGAAATCCCGCTCGTGTCGAAGTTGTGGAACAGGCCCGCCGATGGCATGGCGTGATAGAGCACGCTGAGAGGAGTCGATTGGCACCGTTTTGGTATTAAATGGAGGGGTATAACCCCCTTGTTTAGACGGTTTTGTCCGCGGGGGACTCGGTCGTCCCCCCCAGGGGGCTCCCGGGGGGTTTCGGGGCATGGGGTCTGGCACTTTGTTTCCTACCCCCCCCCCCCTGGCGGGCACGTCCTCTCCTCTCTAGGCCTATCCCATGCGCGATTAGCAGTAATTGGCCAACAGCATAGTCGAAATCGCACCAGAAGCTTATGTTGTGCAACAGGGATGTAAGCCCGAAAGTGGTCATGCAAAACCAGCAGCGCGGCGCCCGTCGCACTTAGCCCCATCCAATGCTTATACTTGCTGGATCCCGCGGCGTCCTGGCACGGGTTGTAACTGGGTCATCGGCCACACCGCCACCACTACCTCTTGAGCAGCAGCTAGAGCAGCGGAGAGGACGCCGAGCGCACGGTGACGGCGCTAGGCTGGCTGCCGCCGGTGCGGGCGCTGGAACCCGCACCAGAGCCAGGGGCCTGGTGCCTCACGGCACCCCTGTGGGGCAACCCGCTCCTTTGCCCTCCGCCCCCGGCTGAGGGCGGCGAGGCAGACCCGGACCTGGAGGCCGAGGAGGAGCCGGCGCCAGAAGCTACCCTTGCCAGCGCCGCGCAGTACACGCAGGGCCGCGGCCTTGACTACCGCCACAGGGCACTACGTGCCTGTGCGCGGCTGCTCACCATTGGCGACCTGGTACGAGCATACGACGCGCGCCCCGCTCGACACGGCCGCAATCGTCGACTGGGCAGGGTGGCTGAGAGCCCACCTGGGCCCAACAGACGCACGCCAGCGTCACCGCGGCCCCGCGCTCGCCGCCCTCCAGGGCCTGGTTGATGACATCCCACCAGCGTGGATAAACGCCGCACGGGCCCACGCCGCACAGCTTGCGGGCCCCGGCCCCCCCCCCCCCCCCCCCCCCCTCCACCTCCTCCGTCATCAGCACCATCATCATGCCGCGCATGGGATGGGTGTTGCCCGGCACCGAGTCCGTCAAAATTCCCCTGGAGAAGCTGACCGTCCGCATGGCCACAGCCCTGCAGCTGGACAGCATAGCGGCACGCCGTGCCGGACTCCACGAGGACTATGAGCGGGCGGCCCTTGGCCTGCCGCCCCGCTCGGAGGCACGGCGTGAGGACCTGCCTGAAGCTGCGGCAGCGGCGCTCGGCGCTCTTCGGGGCACCCTTGCGCGCCTGTGGCAGCACGTCCGGTGGGAGCGGCGCCATTTCGAGACTTTGTGGCGGCTGGCCATCGACGCCGTGCCGCTGCCGGGCAACACTCACATGCCCACGGCTCGACGTGAGCTGTGCGGCTGTGGACAGTACGGCCATGGCAGCGCCACAACGGGGCCAGCCGCCGCCACCCCGTCTGCGCCGCGGCAGCACCACTTCTGGGGCTGCGCAGTGGCAAAGGCGGTGGTGGCGCAGATCAACGCACACACCCCGGGGCCCCAGCCCGTCAGCCAAGCCCAGCTGTGGCTAGTGCAGGCACCCTCGGGCATCCAGCAGTGCGTGTGGGATGTGGTGGCGATGGCGGCGCTTGCCGCCATAGAACAAGGCCAGGTGCGGCTGCGCGGGATGACCTTGTGAGCAGCCCGCAGTGACCGGCGCAGCGGCATGAGCACGTGCTGCCGCCGCCCCCCGGCAGCTGCAGCCCAAGCGCCGCGGCAGCCGCCACTGGACCCACTGGGGCGGCGGGAGACGGTGCACTGCGGGGATCCGCCGCAGATGAATATGGTTGGTGGACCGGGCACAGGCGGCCCCAGTGTCTGCACGCAGGTGCTGCCGCCGCCCCCGCAACCTACTGCCGCACGCACCGCAGCCACTTCACCGCTGGCGCCACCAAGGCTGAGTGCTCACGCTCACGCGCTGCAGCAGGGTGGGCGGCCGCGGCCGCAAGACAGCCCGCCTGCTGCCTGCTTTGTGCACTCGGGGAAAGCACCCTGTCCGAACGTGGTCCGAACGCGG